>JAQFZU010000274.1:0-34251 GCA_034696185.1 Henia vesuviana | reverse complement strand
ACAAAAAAAATAATAAAATAATGTAATTATTGTATATAAGTACTGATAACTTGAAAATAAAAATGCCAATATTTTAAAAATTGTTTCATTTATTTATTACTGTTATTAAAGTGGCGCGACTGAATTCAAGAGGAAGATATATTGACATGCAAAATGTAATTGTTCAGATAGAACTGTTGAAAAATTAAATGATTGATAGTTGGAATTTTGTTAAATTATACAGTAAATTGACTTAAAAAAGGAAAAATGGAGGAAGTGTAAGAAGGCGACGGCGGAGCATTATATAGTGTATATCATTTTGTATTTAGGACACTTTTTTTTAGTTTTTCTGGTTTTCATTCTGTAATATTTATTTTCCCGTTCTGCACAGTCGCTGATCGCAATTTATCAGTAAAAATGAGCGACAAAAATCTAGCATGAAACAGCACATAAATTGACAGTTACTGCAAAATGGCAGACAAGTATTAATTACTACAAACAAAATTGAAACCAAACTACTAAAACATTACATTAATTAGTATAATTATCATTTGTTATCAT
Organism: Henia vesuviana; assembly: GCA_034696185.1. Classification (NCBI taxonomy): domain Eukaryota; kingdom Metazoa; phylum Arthropoda; class Chilopoda; order Geophilomorpha; family Dignathodontidae; genus Henia; species Henia vesuviana. Next base: position 33,711 of record JAQFZU010000274.1, on the reverse strand, counting down.
TATTACTATTATTGTACCCTGTCACAAAATGATTTTTCATTATACACGGTTCTGTACATGATTAAAAAGGGATGAGTCTTTGGCCCTTCAAAACTATTTACAATTTTCTTTTTTAAGTTCGGGCTAGGTGAAATGGCACATTTGATTTTTTTTGCCTCATTTTAAATTTATTTTATTAGTTTCCATCAAAAAAATTTATACATAAAAATTAAATTAAAAAAAAAATAAAACCTGAGGAATATTTAGGATTTCTTTTAATTAATACAATAAAATTGAGCCAAGAATTATTGTTTTAAAAATCAGGTTTGTTTAATTTTAACATAAGTCAATAAAATATTTTTAAAAAATATAAAAAATTAAAAAAAAATTGTTAAATGATTTTTACACAATATTTTTTAATTTCAGATATGAAACCTTATCAGAAAGTTTGAATAAACAGAAAACTTGTGATATGCTGGATTAAAAGGACTGCTCAAGCTTACAGCAGCACTTATCTTTGGCTTTATCCATTTACAAATAAACTGGCCAAATAATTGTATTTCTCAATATACGAATCATGCGAAAAATGAGATCAAATGCATTTGTTTTTCATTCAAATTTACCAAATCTTTTTCGGTTTTCTTACACATGATAATTTCTTATTTATTTAATTTTTTTAGCACTATGATATTATAGATAGGAACCATATTTTGTCTAAATGTGTAACGAGGAATTCCGTGAGTCATCTTTTTCACAGCACCTGGAATTTCCAGGCTGATTTATCCCCGTATTCCAGACAGTCCGTAGAAACACCGCCCAAACCGCCATTCATTTGTCCCGACCGTGGGTTGAGCGATTGCGAGCCGCCCATGTGAGACATGGAAGATCCAGTGTTCATCGCGTTAAGAGATGTCATAGATGTAACGGGACCATTGAGTTGAGCATGGTGTGGCGCCAAATAATCCATGTTCATGTTTCCGTAATACGACGATGGTGCATAAGAAGGTTGGGAATAACAGTTCGGTGCTTGGCTGTTGCTCATCCCATACCCTCCCGTTGCGGAGCTACCTGAAGGTCCCGTACCTGCGCTACGCTGCATGCAGCTACTGGTGGTCACCAGATCGCCCATTGGACCCCCAATGGATGCCGGACTCCAAATAGCATTGAAGTTGTTAGTCGAGGGCGGGGGTGGCGCCAAACCAACAGCCGCAGTCGGAGTGGATACCGGGGGTTTATAAGGTGAATCACGGCTGGACGGCGGACTCGTGCTTGTCGCAGGTGGAGGTGGAGATTTCGGTTTTTTGGGCCTGCTTTTATTCGGTCCACCGTTTTGCTGCTGTTGTTGCTGCTGACGACATTTAGCGCGTCTGTTTTTGAACCACACCTGGCAAAATAAGATTAAAAAATGATTATTTATTTATTTTAAACTGTTGTATTTAGCTGGATCGATTCCAATATTTCTTTTATTAAAAACTAGTAGAATCCCGGTTTTTTTTTTTGTTTTTAATATTTGTATGGTTAAATTGAATTTGATATTACAAATTTAGATAACTTGCAAACGATCCTATAATTTAAGGTAATTTTAGTTTTAATTTATTTACAACATATAATTTTAAAAATATTACTATATTTTTTGGTTTGTATTATTAAATACTTGGTGTCACACACACCGTTGACTTTTTAATGAGAAGCTGCTCCTTAGAGTCATTTTAATAGTTTTCTCTTTTAAACACTAATAACTCATTTCCCTTTACTCCGCCTGTCGATAAGAACACGCTGCAGGTTGCAAACTGCGTGCAAACTACGCTAAAGATCTCCAACTGGGAATACCATGACCTCTAACTGAGACAGCTGTCACAAAACAACCGTTGATTGATCCCTAAAGAAGGATGTCCAAAACTTTTTTTCCTTTCCCTTTTTTCCCCAACATTTTATTTATACATTTTGATTCACTTACCTGAACCCTACTTTCAGGTAGATTGATCTTAAGTGCTACTTCTTCCCTCATAAAAATATCCGGATAACGCGTCTTACTGAAGAGCGCTTCCAAAACGTCTAACTGGGCACGGGTAAATGTCGTTCTTTCTCTTCGTTGTTTTCGCGGATTGGCAGCTGGATCATACATAAAACCAAAATCTAAAATAAGTGATTTTAAAATTGTGATAAAGCGATAATTGCAAATGTTGAACTGTCGAAAGAAATAGAAATAATTGTTAAAAATGTGCCATGTTTTAATAGAATGTGTGCATCGCTGAATAAAGGTTTCGTGTATATCATGCCCTGTTGCTCATCTTTGTCGGTTGCTATGTTCGTGTCTTGTGTGGTGGTGGTCATGCTTTGTTGGCGCAAGAGGGGTCGAAAGAAATGGTTTCACATCTTCTTTTGGTCACAGATGTTTCAGGTCCTCTTCTTTTGCCGGTAAATTGGCTACGAGTCTTCTGACCCTTTGTACGTCCATTAGAAAAGCAGTGTAAGAGGTGCGCTCACAAAAGAACTGTTGTAAACTGTTCAATGTGACCGAGGGGGCTGCAGTAACTACCACATTTAGCTATATTTTACTTTCAACTCTAATGTAACCAAATAAAAAAATTTATTTTTTGTAAAATATTTTTTACAGCCGTCACACATATAGTTGGACGTATCAATTGTTAACAATCAAAGTGAAAAATTTGTTTTTAAGTGGTCCTAGCCGAGAATTTAGATATGTGCGGTCAGTTTTGGTGGATGAGTGAAAGAACGACATGACCTCGACTATACAACATTCCATGCATGGTTTCCAAGACAACGACGCAGACACGAAAGAGGCCTCGAGGGATTGTGAACACGTGCACTGAGTTTTGTAAGGGGGTGTGTGGGGAGGTGAATAGGTATTGGCCTCGTTGGGGGCCTCGTCGGTGGTCCGAACGTGGGGAAAACGGACGCGCCTTTTGTGAGAATCGCAGGCAAAAGCAACTGCCTGCAAAAGATGGACAAGGAGGGTTGGTAGGTGTCGATGCCGATAATGGTCAATCATTATAAGAGGCCGACCGAGTCTAATGGTGGGTACCAGAGGATCCGCCTGCGAGGTGACATGCCTCATTTTTCAATTGCAATTTCTGTAAATATGTATTTCCATAAACGGTCAACGGAATAAATATTAAATTAAAAGAAAGGAAATAGTTTTTTTGGTCTTTAAAAAGTCAAGGACGAATTGAAAATCGAAAAAAGTGTAAAAAAAATTAATGGAAGGGAAGAATGATTTACAATGTCAGCTGTGTGGGATTTGCGGATCGGTTGATCATCAGCTGGCGCCTTTTGTCGTCGCCTCTTACACCCCCACAAGGGAATTCCTTTGAGTCCAACAACCATTGTGGGCATTGGTAGGCAACTCACGCATTGCTGTTACAAACACACCCCCGGCCAGGGCCACCGTTTGCAGTCGTCGACGTTCTTAATCCGTTTTTTGTGGTGTCTCAGGCCAGGCCGTTATTTATTTTCGTCATGAGAGGCTCCAGAAACCCCCTTCCCTACTACTTTCTGCTCCCGCCTCTGATGCCCATCGGCATGCGAAGGAGGAGCATCCTTAGCCGAGACGTAAGCGCACCTGTGAAATTATTACTAGACTAGTTTTTTTTAACTTTTAAATTTATTTTGATTTTATTTTGATTTTTTTTTTCTTCTGACGATGGTGAGAATTCGTTTGAATTAATTATCCATTGCATCAAGTCTGATGTAATTCAGCGAACACAGACAATGTTTTTGAAGTTGCCACTAAAAAGTTGTTTTTTCAAATCCAAATGATTAATCACGATGGAATTGCGAATTGTGCATCCCATTGTCATATATGTCCTGTTTCTTTGTTATTCCCTTTTGTGAGTGCTTTTCGCACCTGGGTTTTGCTGATTAGGGATCCAACAGGGTTGCTCTGGGGCAGTCTGACTCACGCCCTTAACTTAGGCCGAGATTTCCGCAGGGCACTACAATTTCACCTGTTTAGTTGGTCAGTGTAAATGGGTCATTAAGTTACAAGTGACAATTCAATCCAGACGACAATTATTTAACTTTTGCAAGTACACCAATTTTAATAACTATTGAATAAAGTTCACCCCCACCTCTCACCTCCTAAAAATAAATAAAGACACCAATAAACTTAACCTGTATTTACTGTATATTATAAAGGCACACAATCGATGACGTAGGTTATTCAAGTAAGATTAAAATTTTTAAAAAAAAAGAGTAAAATTTAACGAAAATTCTTTTTACCTGGGTAGCCGACAGTGGGATGCAGTAAATCCACACCTGGTCCCGTAAGTCCTAAGCCGTTGACCGAATACGGAGGTGATTTGAGGTAAGCCATGCTCGGACTGGCCGACTGGCAAGTCGGCCCGAAAGCCGCACTCGGCGGGAAAGCCAGCGTAACAGGCGGCACTTCGTCACCAAACGGTCGCGAACTGGAGTTGAAATAGAAAAATGAAAACAAATTGTAATTGATATTGACAACGATGCGACGGATTCATTTGCATCGATCAAATGGCGGGGCAGTGAAGAGATTGGAGCGCCTCGATGTGCATGTGGGCAAATCAGCTGCACGATACAATGTCAGTAAGGCTATCCAGGTACGAATGAGCGAGCCGAGTCACGCGCGAACTAGTCGCTGGATAAGATCCGCACTGAACTTAGTTTGTTGCGTGTATCTGTTCACTTGTCTGCCAACTGGCAAACATTTCCTCCCACTGCCACGGATAATGGCGTTCTGACCTCGTGCACATAGTTTGACGGCAGCGTGTTTGTTTTGAGGGGATTTCTCCTTCCCTTCCCTCTTTTTTTTCCTTTCTATTCTCTTTAGCTTTTCTTTATACAGTGTATAAATACATTTGTTTATAAACAGAGTATCAGTTACATTTTAGTCCACGTAAACCAGCTATTTGTTACCGTGGAAACCCCCATTGCATAAACTCTATAAATTTAAATTTTTATTATTTTTTACACTTATCGTTTTATATTATTACGGTTGTAATTTTTTCCGCTACGATTATGTAGTGCGTGAAATGACAGCACATTCAAAATAAGGACGTTTTATGCTAACTGATAATTAACTACAATTATCGTTAAATTATCGGCAAATAATTACAATTGAAGTATCGGAACTATAAATATAAAGATATTAGAGACTATAAGCATTCAAATCCCATTAAACTATATCTCTAGAATGAATCAGACAAGCGCTGTAGCAAAAATATAAATCTGCAGCCGCCCTCTTTTCCATCATCAAACTTCCCTTTTCCTCCCTAGTCTGGACTGAGTCGGCTTAACGGATTAAATAGTCGATGATTATGACGTCATGAATAGATAGCGTCGTTTTTCAAAGGGGTCTTTCTCCTTTCGTTAAAAATTGTGTAGCGAACAGACTCGGGTTTGTTTCAGCAAAAAAGAAAGGAAGGAGATGTGCATGCATAAAGTTCACAACATTCGAGATAATAAAAAGAAGACTCGAAAAGCTTCTTAAGAGAACGGGAAGGAAGTGATAAGTCACGGCTCCAACACCGTGTTATAACCGAGGACAAACGCACGACGCACCAGGTCATCCAACAGCCAAAGCCGAATGCCGCCGCCCCAGTCATCTTATTAAGCATGTAAATTGAAGAGTCAAAAAGGGTCAAAAGGGTCAAAAACTTAAAAGCAGCTTAAAATCAAGATCAACGTGTCGCAATGAGATTTTATGAAAAGTGTTAAAATTTTTAAATTTTCTTTACACATAATTAAAATTTATCATACTCTTTAATTAAATAAATAATAATGTTATTATGAATGTTAAATTTACATCTCGCCTGTAATAAAAATCATTAAAAATAAAAATAACATTTTTTAAAGTCGTTGATTCGTAATCGAAATTTGTTGATATTAAAGACAAGGCCAGAGAGAAAGAGAGAGAGTGTGACGATATAATCCCGCAGTTGCAGCTCAGTATACTCCATCCCTCCCTTCCCGTTGCGTTTGCCCGCTTTCTCCGGGCCCGACCTGGGCGCGGGCGATAAGTGGGCGCAGCGCCGATAACCAGGCCGCTAACAAATGGCGCTCGCTCGCGTGATAGATCGTGAGAGCTTCAATCGTATCGGCGTCAACCACACACCCACCCTCGCATGCAAATGAAAAGACGTTCATTGTGCCGATAATTAAAGGGGCGGCTAAAATGACCATGAGATCCGAGCACGGATGACCGCGTCTAAATTCCCCCTAGTATTTTCTCGCGCAAAACTTGCATCGAGTCCACACCCCATTGCACATACTCGGACGAAAGACGTCTTTCTCCAGGTGTGGGTTCGAATTTCATCTGCGGTTGACACGAACTTCGGGGGGTCCCGCCCAAAGTGACGCGGGGTGACCTTCCCCCGCTGGCTCGAACGTCCCTATTTCACGACTAAATGACCCACCCACGTGGTCAAGTGACTAGTAAATTGCTGTTGGCAACCAATTTCAATTTTTAAAACATTTAAAAAAAGAAATGAATAATGGTGAAAACGTGATAAAATGATTGACGTACACTGTTCCCATTGTGGTTGATGTGTGCAGTCGCATGCAGTTCATTTCTGCGGTCCGCCGCAATACGGCGCTCTGAGGCCGTCGTCTTGACCTCTGGCTACGTTTTGTAGCTCATGCAGTCAGGTCTGGAAAAGGCCAATTGCAGCCAATCTAAAAATATTAAAAATCTATTATCAAAAAATTGTATTAAACGAATAAATAAAATTGTGTGTTAAGTACGCAGGTCGGTACGGAACGGTTTAAACTTGAATGAAGAAACCCATTCCCTGCCATAATCAGCTTTGAGGGGAAGGTGAGCTTCTTGTCGTCGATAGTCGAACGACTGCTACATTCGAAAATCTGTCGAGATTGCTTTTTATATGACTTCGTTTTTCGTTTTCTTTCACGCGTCATTCGCCGAAGCCGATTTGTAGCTGTTCTTCATCTCATCTTTTGCTCAGTTTTCATCGCACCCCGCACTGACCGACACCAAATTTAAGTAGATTAAAGCGAAGAAAAGTGCAATAATTTTCTAAGTGCCAATTTAACTCTAATTTCGATATTGATTTTTAATTTTTTTTAAAAAGCAAATAATAAAATTTTATGAAAGTGAGTTTAGTATTTATATACAATTTGGCGAGATTTGCATGTGGGAAAACGTCAGCGGGATAAATGACTGCGAACCCCCGCAATTCACAAGAAGTGGATGAATATTTCATGAATATTTCATGAAACGCAAGCACCCCACTTTTCCCACTCATTTTCTTGCAGCGTTAGATTTTTGCTGCGAAGTGAAGAGTCATGCAATATGGACGAGAGATCTGTCATAACGTCAAAGGACTTCTCGAGTGATAGAAATCTCGATTCGCCATCAATTTCAACATTTCATTTTCAATATTACCCGGTACCCTTTTTAGAGAACCATTCACTTTCCAACATCGAAAAATTAAAAACAGAAAAAGAAATCAGAATTAAAACTGACATATTTTGTATTTAATTCTTTTTTATTTTACAATTAATTAAAAAAATTAAGTTTTCTGTTATTGATTATTTGATACAAATGGATTTTATTTTATAATACAAAATTTCGATTATAAGTTATTAATAATGACGAATATTAAAATACCTAGCAGTAAAGAGGATTGTGTAAGCTGAACATGCAAACACTTATCACCCTATTTCATATCCGAATTTGATGCTTTTTATAGTGAACGAAAGAACTAAATAAATATTTGCTTCGGTTATTGTCACTTTTGTATTTGTTTTAACTTTAATATCAACTTCCATTTAAAAAAATTTTATAAATTATATTTTAAAACTATTCTGCATCATAATGTAGTGCAAAAAAATTATAAACGCTTCTTGTCTTGACATCATTTATTATAAATTTTTAGATATTTTGTATTATTAAAGTTTTGAAATCCCTTTTTATACATATTGTATGATCTAAAAAAGGCAGAAAATACCAATCTGCAATTACTTACGCAATCTAGAAATTAAGTGTTTATAAATCAATTCATCAGTTATCGAAATCAATTTTATATAAGGTAAATATTAAAACAGGTAAATAAGAATATATAAAACTATCAATTGAATGTTCAACTGTTGCTTGTGAGTAATTGTGAAAAGGTTGGATTAACATAGCGTGCCCATGAGACTACGGATGAACACACAGGAAAGGGGAGTAAGCATCTGCGATTTCACCACGTGCCCTGCACATCCAATTATTAAACTTTTCTCCCTACACAATAAACACCCTGGATAGGGTTAGAGTAAAAAGGCGGATCTGGATCGCGTTCGGCCGTTACAAATGGAGGCAAATTAATTTGTCTACTGGAAAACGAGGGCTCTCTGCGGACCGACGCGTGTTGTGATGTCGGTGGCGTCCCAGATTCGATTACACTTTCCCCTCTTTGCATTTAACTCATTAATAATTGATCGACCAAGTCGACCCGACTTAATGGACAAGTTTGAAATTTATGAGGAAACTGAAGAAAAATATGCCGATGCGACGAGTCGGCTGCTGCCGCGGCCGCGGCCGCCATCGCCATATTTGAATAAAAGTTGACGTTAATAAATTCTAGTGTAAAATTTGTGCAAACTGTTCTAACCCGCTTATAAAGCTGTGGTTTATGTTAAATTTGAAAAGAAAATGTTGGCAAATCTTATTTCGTTCGAACTTAAGTCGTAGCCGACGTCAGACTTTATTGCCTGTTGGAGTGAAATGCATGTATGGTCCAAGTGGTTTGCTTAATTTCTCTAAGCGCCTCAAAGAGGATTTTAAAAATTTCTCCACTCTTCACTCTTTCTCTCTCTTTCTCTCGATCACTCTCACGCTCACTCTTTTACATAAACCCAGCAGTGAAAAATTAATCAACTCGACTCTGCGGAAGTAACCATTTAATTCCATACGATTCCAAACTCAAAAGGCAAAGACGAAAATTCAAAATATCAACGAACTCGAACTCGAAAGTAAAAAAATATAATTCCGTTCCATTCGACCCAATAATTGCGCCATTTTCCGATTTTTCAACTTACAATTTTTCACGCTTACTGTCAAAACCTCTACAGTCACAGGTGCATCACGTGGTATATTGTCACCTGACCCTCTTTTTTTCCCCAGACGAATACAGGTGATAGTTGTACACAAACCTGACATTTTATGGCCATTGCGACGCCCTAATCTTTGGATGACCTCGCGTTCAATAGACGCTCTAATGCAGGTGCCTCTAACGTCACAACACGTGCACATTCCGTAAACTCGAAAAAGAATAAAAAGAAATGCAATGACGTGCAGGTAAGCCTTAGTCAAGGCGGGCAATTGAATAACAGAAATACCATAATTTCGTGACTGCGAAGACCTGGAAAACATCTGTAGGTTAAATATTTATATTATCCATGCGGCTGCGTGTTGTATTTAATATATATTGTGTGAGATAGTTGTGGTGTGTGGGGAGTTGGTGAAGCTGGTTGCGCTGCGAGTGTTTGAGGATGAGCTGTCAGCAATGCCCGGCAATGTTTGTTTTAAGCTAGAGGGATGGAAACCCACATTCCGATAAGAGAAACACGTCGATCGATTGACTAATAGCACTTTGGGCTCGTGCTTAATAACCAAACACGAGACGAGTTAACAAGGTGTCGTGCGAATGACAAATTCAGTCGTTAAACACAAACACTAAATTCGATAAATAATATACTGTACGTACTACAGAAATTTCATTAAAATTAATCCGCAACTCATTTGACTCGCTAAAATTGGCAACCGGAAGTATTATCTAAGGGTGGATAATTTAACTCGTAAGTGGGATTCCCACCGGTTTTCCTGTCTGCATGTCGCTTATCTAATATCAGTTTGGTATACAAGTTTGCCAGTTGAGGACTCTTCTTTTAGATGAAAAACGAGATAAGTTGGCCATGTGTTGATGAACAAGTGACACGTTGCCCTCGCTTCAACATAACGTTGACAAGCCCCCGACAAACGACTGCATGATGTTAAAAGGTACGTTATTTGAGGCGTTAAAAACAGGTAGAAATATTTAATTGGTACGTTATTATTATTCTTTTTAGAAATATTTTTTCTTTTAATATCATTCATCAAATATTGATAATTCTCTTTTCATCCCTCTGTGCTTTTCATTTCGACTCTTAATGAGGATGAGCACACGTTTCTTAGCAACGTTCGGTTGCTATAGAAATAGTAAATTCTCTCGATGCCGGCAAATGAGCCGAGCGATGGCGGCCCTGACCTCTCACAAACCTCGTGAGTGACAGAAATGCAAATTGAATTGAGGAAACAACCAATCCGGTGACGAGGCAAGGTTCTAGGGCCATGCCCTCCCATCCGCCTCTGCTTCTTATTTCTTCTCCTCGCCCCACGTACCAACCTTTCCCACTTTCAAAATGGATCTAAAAATGGATCTTGATCTACCACTCACACTTAAAAAAAAAAATGCTTTAAACATTAAACCATTATTTTTTGCTATTTTATCAAATTAAAAAAAGCGAAAAAAATAAAGATTCTTAACCTTAATAATTTATTTAATAATTTAAGACACGAAGCTGATGTTTTTCTAATGACCGAAGAAAGTGGATTTTACTTATTGATCCTGACAGATTTGAATAGATTACTAACGGTTAAGCAATTACTTATCTCACAGCTCTTCTCACTCATCCATTTCAGCTATAGTCGCCCACCTAATCTGAATCTCTTTCGATAACGTCCCCTACTTTTTTTCCTGCCTTTTTCCATTGATAATTAGCCTGGTTATGGCCTTCATCTGCATCAGCCATATAAAGACACGAGCAGCTGCACATAACTTGGAAGGACAAAAGATGGCTACAATTGTCCCTTGGAGGCACAATAATTGTATAAGTGTTAAAAAAAAGATACAATGTTAACCATAGTGAATTTAGAACCATAAAAGGAAAACGGTTGCGTGCTGTTGGAAGGAAAAAATTTTATATCTGTTTGTTGTTGTTGTAATAAATGGCGAATGGATAAAAATTTTCTTCGAAATGCATTTTCAATAAAATTTTGCTAGGAAGAATGAATATAAAAAAGGTCACTGTACTGAAAATAAAAAAAAACACAATTTGATTTTATTTTTTAAAGGAAATGAAAAAAAATAAAAAATGGCGAATGCGAATGAAGATTGGAGCATGAAAAAACGATAACATCTGCACTCGTATCTGCTCTTTATCGTCGCATTCGTTGAAATGGAACGATGCCAACAGTAAAAATCTCGGAAAAATGTCCTTTTCTCTAGCGCTTTCCTCACAGTAAAGGAGAGAGGTGTATAGAGTCTCTCTCTCTCTCCATTGCGAATGGTTTTCTCGAAACTCGACTGCCACCGCAGCCAAGTTCTATGCTTCCCATTCATTTCTGTGAAAATCCTGCTTTATGTAGCAATCAGGCCTACGAATTATTGCTCCAATCAATTTTATGGTGAGGGTTTCAGTGGCTTGGCCGCGTCCTACTGGACGCCTTTATCTCTGGTCGCCAGACCTCGCCCTCGTGGGTCTTGTCGACACCCGCTCTCCCCGTCTCCCCCCCACTCAATTCACGCCCTCACAACCTCGACTCCACGTCTCTAAACAAGAAGCAAAGACGCCATTAATTATTCATGGAGACTCGCCACAGAAGCGAGCGTTGACCGTGCTTATTTTTACCCTTTTGCCTCTTCCTACCCACACCCTACTTTTACTCGTTAATATAAGTGTCACTTACGCGACGACCAACCCTTTTCGCCCTTTTTATGGTTATAAGGGCAAGAAGTAAACAACGTTCTGGTGTCTTAATACGAATCTCTTCTCAACCGCACTTAGAGGGCTCTAGTTACAGCTCTGATATTTTACGAGAGTCGCGCATGCGTCGTTTTCCAATGAGCTGCGAACGAATCATTATCATTTGGTTGGATTTTTTTTCTGTTTGAGTTTGCTATTATAGTTGTAAGTGCTAAGTAGTAAAAAATAAAAATGAAAAAATGGTGTTATTAATTGATGGACATTCTCAACAAGGCGTTAATATTGGAAAGCAGAAGGTACGGAGGATGGTGAGAATGAAACGCTGTTTGGTCGCACTGTTGACACAGAGCAGGAAGGGAGTAAAGCGCCCCCGTCCGCCCATTCGTTTAATGAAAAGCAAGCAGGACGAGCAAACAGCAGACGTGCGAATGTGAGGCGAGGGGATGCCAAGCACATTAATTCCCGCGAGCACTACTGCAGTCATGGGTCCCTCAAATGATTTGCCCTGCGCTTGTTGTCTTCTCTATTCCCGTCTAAATACGCGTATTGGATGGGTCCGCGGGGATGTAAAAGCAAAGAGAAGACATGTCAGATAGCTCATTAGGGCAATCCACCTGCATCACTCTAATTGCCTTTTCTTTCTCGAGTCCTTCCTTATTTGTTGTGACCATATGCTAGTGACTAATGATTGGAGTGCTGTTAAGTGTGGGATGTACATGAGCTGGAGAGGAAAATAGTAAACAATCATCTTCAAACTTTGTAAATATTATATATAATAATCCGCTGTCGAACATATAACACAAATCTTATAAATTTTAATTTTTTAATAACTTTTGTTTAATCAATTTTTTGCAGTATTAGAAAACATTTATTTATTTACTTGTTAATCTATTTTTATTATTTCCTGTATTTGATTCAAAAACATTTAAGGCGAAAGATTAGATTGTCAAATATTATTAGTTCATTGTTTATATAAGAACTCTGTTAAAGTTGAACATATTAATTTTTAAATATATCAATTATTTCTAATGGAAAATAAAAGCAAATTGTTATCTGAAACACCAAAACAATGAAACAAAATTAAAATTAATTTTATTCTAACAAATAAACCTATCTTATAAGAAAACCAGTCACTGCAAATATTAAATTTTCTATGAGATTAAATGAAGTCATTTACTGAAATTGTGCATGTTGACTGGTTATATGAGAAATGGCTTTTCACTTGCCCCTTTCACATCTCGAGTCTAAAAAAGATTTAATCGATTTTTAAAGTAAACAGAAGCAAAAAAAAATGAAAAAATGACTTGCATTCACCGCTTTTTCAATATCGTCTATCAGAATGGACAGTTATCTAAATCGGATGTTGATAGGGACTATGTGAAGTGCGCAACCTATGTTATTCATTAGCCATGTAATGATTTCCCCTATGGGGGATGACACCACTCCCTCGTCTCCCACGGAGGCGCTAATCGATTTATCATGTTCAATTCTTTTTCCGCAGTTGATACAAACGATCCATTTCTTTTCTTTCGCACTCCAAATTCAATAACAACATCAGTTAGGGGTGATGGTGGGAACGATAAGATAATCAAACTTGATTTATATCATCTTATCTTAACCTCTGCCGCGTGAAACTGATTAGAAAAACAGTATCGATACTCGATGATGATGATAAGCGCAACCAGTAATTTCCTTTCGACAAGATTCACACTATCGTATTAATACGAGGTTTTGTGGCTGTCGAAAGTCGGCCATTTCCTGAAACTTAACGGAAACGAGAGATGTGCATCCTCTATACAAGTTTAATTCCCAAGCAACCCGCTGCTTTTCCCGGCTTATGTCTGAGGTTTAACCAACATTTACACTTTCAATGAATTTGAAAAATTGCAAATATGAATCAAAACTAAATATACAGTTCAAATTAATGTAGCACTGTCGAATCGTGAATTACAGTAGATTCGAATGACTATTTGAAAGTGTCTTTGCTGTTTCGACCATAAACCATTGGGTTTTGTCTCTTTCTCACGCAGCATTTGTGTAGCTGAGATGCGTAGGCACGATCCGCCGGCCCATCAACACCACGTGCAGCCACAACGTTACAGTAGTTTTCCCTTACCCTATCTTTTGTGGGTCTCGTGACCGCAGATACTTTTCCCTCGGGCTTAAATCTCGCCTATTGCCTCGTTTTCTACATCTTTTTTTTTGTTTACCGTCACATACTTTCACCTGTGTTTTTATTGTAAATAGTTAAGCTGAAATACAATTTTAACCCTCACACAGGTCACAGTTATAGTTATTCTTAAAAGTAATTTTTAAGTTTTTATCGGAGTTAACAAAACGGAAAATATTTATCGGATTACACAACCTCGGTAGATTTTTATCCAATTTTCAAAACTATATAAAGATCACCCGATTTATATAAAATACCAAGTTAAAATTTACTAACAAGTAAAGTTAAGCCACTCGTGACCTCATTAACTATTTCGCATTCGAGCGCATCCATTTAGAACAGAGTCACACGTGTTGCTACAAGTTACCATTTCTTTCTCCTCACATTTTTACATACATAAAAGAGCTACACGTTCTAGTAAATTTGTTTCGATATAAATAGTGACGCCTACCTTTAGTGAGATCAGAGCTGGGCGAAACGAATCCGGCTCGGGAACGAGGAGAGCGTTCACTTTGGAAGACTCGTGCACACAAACTGTGTCGATGGCACCAGTTGCACCTATAGGGGTCAGAAGAGCGACAAGAAAGGCTTATAGTAGTCGTCGAGTCGTCGTTGGGCCCCAACACCCCTGGCATGGCGTGCCGGGGGTCGTTGGGGGCCGCGACGGATTTGAGATGGGGGCTCCAAGCCCGATGAGATGCAGCGTCGCTAGCAACTTACTAGTACTAGGCTAAGAGCAGAGGCCTCAGCCACGCAGGGCTGCGGATAATAAAGGGCTTAAGCTTGTTAGCAATAAGCTTATGTCGTTGTAAATTGAGCCCTGATTGATCGACCGCTCCGTTTCAAGCCGGCCGCGCTCAGGAAGCAGTCGCGGGGGAGCGTCTGCTTACTCGGCGCACGCCTGGCGACGCACCATACCACGCCTGTCCACCAATCACAGAGCCGCGACTCATTGACGAGGTTGATGGTTGGTCGATTCGAGTGAGAAAGTTGGACGGGTAGTTGAGTCCACCCCTTTCACGACTGCGACCGATCTGGGCGACAAAGGAGTGAAAATATTGATTTTCTACGAAAGAATAAATAAATAAATTCATAAAAAGTTATATTTTTTTTGGAAAATGGTTTGAGCCCTAGAAATTTATTTTTATTAAACCTCAAGGATTTTTGATTGGTTCTTTCTTTTTTAAATAGAAGTAAGTAAACATTCTGTGAATGCAGCGACATCTGTTAACGATCTATGAGTGAGGTGGCGACTAAAAATTAGGGTAAAAATTTTGCAAGTTTTTTGGCTTTTATTTAAATAGGATTACAAGCATGAATTTCTTCTTATTTATTACAATAATGAGTCAAAAAAAAGTTGTTCAACAAAAAATTTTCCCTATCTTAAAAAATTAGAAATTCATATTAGCTTTGACTTCTTAAGGTAGATAACGAGGACATGAATTTTTTATTTAATTTTTAAATTTAAATTATGAATTTTTTTGAGATTTTGTTTAACTGTCATTGTCTGAGACTTAAGGCGCGTTAATTGTTTGTGCAGGAAAGAAGTAAAGCGCGCCGTGTGACAGACAGTTCGCCCTCCTTCCGGCGAATTTCACGCTCACCCGCCTCTGTCATTGCTAGGGATTTCAGCCTTGGCCATTAAGGATGCTTAATTATTGATTGGGTTTCCCTGTGCGCTGCCCTCTGGGGAAGGGGTAGGGGTAGCAAAATGGCAGCGCCCCGCCTTGGCGGACATGCCAATCA
Source organism: Henia vesuviana (assembly GCA_034696185.1). NCBI lineage: Eukaryota > Metazoa > Arthropoda > Chilopoda > Geophilomorpha > Dignathodontidae > Henia > Henia vesuviana. The sequence continues at coordinate 18,074 of JAQFZU010000274.1, read as the reverse complement.
GTGAGCAGGTTCATCGCGTCCTCAGTTAGTTGAGTTCTGAAGAGGACCCTTGTCAATTGATGGTACAACGCAGCTGTGAATGGACGCGCACAGGGCGAGGCAACTCGAGCGAGAAAATGATGTTTGCTCCAAACTCCACTTCAAGGGGCAAGTGCTACGTGTCTCAATTATACAATGTTTCGCACAAGAAAATTATTAACAATAAATTTATTAAATTATTTTAAAAACTATTTTAAAAGTTATTTGACGTGTTGGTTAGGTTTGTGGATTCCCTCATAATAAGATGGAGTTAACGTAATACCATTTTATTAATTAAATAACATATTACTGCTTACTGCTAATCTGATTGAAAATTATAATCTCCTTATTCAATCAGTAAATGAATAAAAGTAAAGAAAACACTAGTAAAAAAATCAAAATAATAACAAAATGTGCAATGGGTTTCAAACGTCTCTTATCACTTTTCAGTATCTGAAGTAAAAGAGAAAAATATGAGAAATTTACAGTTTATTCTGTTACGATGATTGGTAAATGCTTGATGAGCTTCGAAGCTCGCGCCAATATTTGCCCAGTGTGCATTCCGTTAGTTATGGCTCTATCGGATGGTGAGGGGAGCTTTTCTTTGTGAGTTGCCAAGGATTAAAAAAGGAGAGGAATTAAAGAGTTTACAGAGTCCCAAGGAAAAGCTCATTTTGTGTCCTGCGCCCGAGTTAATAGGCTTACATGTAACAGGGCGAGCACCTAATCCGCTCCTGCCCGGCCCTATATACCTGCAATCCACGGCACTCGCACCCATACAAGCGACGGGCCGTCGTCCGTCGACATGCGAGAAAACCGATGCGAGCATCTCGCAGTCTCATGGCGCCAGTGAATACCGTTTTGACCAATGGGGTGACGAATGGAAGCGAACGAAACACCAGTGAGTATTTCAGTTTTGAAAAAATCAATTTCAATTTTAGTTTAACGTATCAATTTCCTTTTTTTAAAAGAAAAATTATTAGCATCGTTTGTTTATTTATTCATTCGATGATGCGCATGAATCAATTTGCCATTCAGTCGTTCGGTTGGCGCTTCCCTCGAGAGTTATTAGTAGAGTAAACTCGGTTCGCGACCTCATCATTTACTCGTGGAACCCGGTGCCATTCTCCCCTCTAGCTGAAATCAGAGATCTCCATCTATAGGCTAATGTTTCCCAGGTTCCTGGGTATGCGGATTAACGCGTGCAGTTGGCCCTCTGGCTGCTCGTTCGCTCCACTCGCTCGCTCGTTCACTCGCTCTTTCTCCCGCATCTCTCGCTCACTCTCTTTCTCCCTCGACGCTCCACTCTAATCTCTGCTCGCAACCCGCTGTCGACGCCATGAGAGCGTTGTCATAACGACCAACTGAAGCTTCTTCTCCAACCCATCTCAGCGCTTTTCTGTATTTATTTCGCTCGATTTTTGGCTGAAAACATTTGAAAAATAGTCAAAATATATATAAATTTGTTGAGAATAAGTTGCTCGTTGCTTTTCTATTGTATGTTGGGGAGCAAGGGGATTAATTTCCCCGTGTGTTGGTTGAGGGCGAATGGTACTACTCTCCCTCGAACACAAGGAAAAAAGATGTGCCCCTCTTGTTCTATAGACGGGCTGCGGAGTCCACAATGCGCGTATTACGGCCGAAAATCCCGCTTTTGAAGGAGAAACGAGGCGGCAGCAACAGCAGCAGGAAAGGACAAACGGCACAAGAGAATAAAAGCAACTCGTGGATAAGAGCTGATGTATGCAGAGGAGGACGAGAAAGAGGTTTTCTTGCGGACTTTTGGTCGCCTCGAGCATTACTCGCTCTGACACTTATTTAACCGATCGACTGAGCGCCCAAAATCCTGCCAATAATATCTTATAAGGCCATAAGCCATAGATGTTGTGTTTGAACTGCCCTCGTCGGCTTCGACATCAAAGTCGGATTGGATTGACTTTTCAGTGTCCGACAAATAATATTCTAGCAGTTTGTCAGCAATGGACTGAAACATTTATGACAGGTTAAAATATCTTGGGGTAGTGTGTTGTTGCGTTTGTGCGTAGAAAAGAAAGGGATGGCAATGGGGATTAAAGTTTACTCCCAAAAAATATTTTTCTCTCTCTCTTCCGGTATACTTAAAAGCAAGGGCAAATACGATACCAGAGATGATTATCAGTAAAACGCGCGCCAAGGTGACAACCGAGCCACCAGAGATGACGAGGAAGGAGGACCAAAAGACTCCCGATAGAGAACGGGTGTCATCTCGATTTCCAGGAACCTGACCAGTCGAGTGTGAAACGAGAGAGCTCAACTTGGCATAGAGTTGCACACATTCGTGTCAAAACGTTTCACTTGGAACCTCGACTGATGTGCAAATAGAGCACCATATGTGCGAATCAAATAAGCGAACCAATTTGCATACATTTTGACAGATTCCATTTATACTTAATGCGCTGTGGCAAGTTCGGCAATAGGTTGCCGCAATGCCAACCCAATTATCCTCCATTACACACGAGGGGTGAAATGGAGGTGAATTCCATTAACCAATTTGATCCCCGTGGAGAAAACAAGCTAATCAACTTATTATTTGCCTAATAAAATGATTCGGTGATTCTTTGAGGCCTCAAAGAGCAACTAATTTTATTTGTGGGGCGCCCTTTGACGACCCTTTCCAACACTTTGCTTTTTTTTTAAAGTCTCGCATACTCGCAATCGAATTTTTATCCATCAACAACCTCAACGAAAAATACTTTCATCAATTCCCACTCAGAGTGGTTTACTTTAGAAATTCGTAGTTAAAGGGCTATAAGCTCGGACAGTGTCTACATATCAGCAGCCAGCTGTAAATTTATTGGATTTTGTTGTTGGTCCTGTTTTTGAAGACCAGTCTTTAGTTAAGGGAGTGGTCCAAATTACAGGTTGTGCGTTAAAAGGTATATGCTATTCGCGCTTAATAGTTTTTTTTTATATATATAGCAGCGCTTTTGGTATTAAATATCGAATTAAATAAATTTTTAATTCGATTAATGCCATTTGTAAATGAATTTTTTTATAGAAATTTTTTTAAAAATATTTTTATCCTTGACCACTTAATTCAAATCAGTAGAATTTATTTCATTTTATCGCCGAGACGTTGTTATTCGGCAATAAATAAAGACTTAGGCGTCACCGACGACTTTTCTCTGTATCACAAACAAGAATTAAAAGAGTGTTTTAATAAGTCACGCGCTTTATGCAAACTTTGAGGCGAGTCTTCAATGGGTTGACCTCGCCGTAGAGAAGTTTGGAGGGCTTCGACACTAGAAAATCCTTTTGCGCTTGCGCATATTATAATCCCTAAGAAAAAGTGTGGAGAAGTGGGGGTCTCGAAGAAGAGTGGTGGGGTCACAGAGCAATGTTTGGATGCAACGCCCTTGGTCGTCTTTGCAAAAGAAACTGAGGGAGACGAAGGAGGATAAGGGTAAAAAAAGGGGGTAAAAGAGAATGTGTAATCTCCCCTCACCTTGGCGACCAGGATTCACTCAGCTCCCCCTGTTGCCCAGACAAGAAAATGATTTGTCAGTGTGATCGATGAGAGAAGCGAGTCGCTATTGGTTTATTCGCAGTCCCCACCTCGAAACCCGATTGGCTCGGTTGCTACGACCGGCAGGGTCTATTGAAAGCGAGTCCGAGTTGGCCATTTGTGAGGGTCTTCCGCTGCCTCCACCCTCTTTTCTCTCTAATAAAGTGCTCTCTAGCCATACACAAACTCACTGCACCCCCATTGTGTGCGCACAACGCTTTGCCAGATGGGCATCGCGCGATTTAACCGAGAAAAAAAATCCAATTTACTCACGTTTTTAAAAATAAGTTATAAAATAAATCGATAAATATATAATATATAAATTTTCAAACAATTTCTTTTTATAAAAATTTCGTTAAATTTCTATATTTTTATTATTTTTTTCTTCGCTGCTTCCCACACATCGATATTATTTTGCTATTCATTCATTCATCGGGTTTGGTTCGAGTGGTCTTCTTATTTTCTGCCTCGGCACCACCGTATCTTTAATTATTCATGGGATTGGAACACGAGGGAAACACGAGTAGCAGCACACAGAGCGCGAGAAAAAGCGAGCGAAAGACCAATTTGACAGAAACAACAAACATCACAGTGGTGATGGTAGTGGTGGCCCGTGGCTATGTCGGGTATGCGAGCAGCTGTTTTGGCATTTCGACCCTGTGTCATCAATGCACGATCGAAGTGGAAAGAGCTACTAGCAAGGGGACTAAGTCGCAAATCGATAGTCACGCGCCACCCACACACACACACACTTCTCTCGCTACCTACGGGCAAAAGCTCTACAGTGCGTGATCGATCGAGTTTCAGGGCGACGAGACTTCCAAAGTGTTCGGAGAGAAATATGTGGAAATCTCAATCGACCGCTGAGTGGACGCGAATCACAAATACACAATGTAGCAGATGGTCGTTGCACAAGAGGTAGGTACGATAGTGGATGAAAAAAAACCGAGATGAAACTGGTTCTTCGTTATAAAATATAGCATTGATTTAGTCCCTGTTTTTATTTTCATAAAATTATTAATTTAAAAATGTTAAAAATAAAATTATATAGCTTTGTTTTTTTTTTTTAAATTCATCATTTGTATTCGTTGTCGCCAGTTGTTTGTAGAGGAAGTGAGAGGGAGCGGGAGATATAGTTAGGTCCACCTGCTGTCACTGGACGCCGCTAACTGCTAACGAGGAGGGGTCATCTCAGCGGGAAATGTCGCGCACTGGGTAATTTTTGTGTTTTCAACTCGGCGACACACCTTTGCAACCGATAATAATGGCATAGGAGAAAAGGGGAATGATGGCTATTGGACCACATTAAGGAGGGGGATTCAAACAAACGAGTAAACGAAAGAACAGAAAGCAGAATCAGTCTCAACCCATCTCGTCTCGTCTCGTCTCGCGTGCACAAAGGCAATGCCGCCTGCACGCGCCACCTTTAGAGCCGACGCTTCTCGCCTCTTTCACTTACAGCGCGGCTTCCTTCTTTGATTTCGACCAACTAAAAATAGCACCAACATCAACCTTACGTTCGAGGCGGGGTTTAGAAGAGGGGCATTTTCAAGTAACATAAAAAAATAGTGGATTGGAGGCGCTTTTCATGAGATTTAGCTAAAATACGTGTATGGCAAAAGTAAAAAGGATCAGAATCCAAAATTGTGGAAAGTAAAGTTTTTGACAACTGTCCTTTTTGGGATGACCACAGACGAGGGTACCCCGTAGAATCCGATTAGTAATTTTGTTGCGCGATGCGGTCGAGTGAAAATTGCAGGCTATTTGAGAACGTCGCAGATTAATCTGATGCAAGAAAAGCCCCGCAGTTTAATTGGACCACGACGATGCTTTCAATGCCGCGTAATTGACTGAGGGGACGTTTTTCGTGGCTCCTGCTCATCACCTCATTCAATGGCTGGGATCAAATTTTTATTTGTCCTATCGTGTGTGATTAGTTTTCTTCATCTGCTCGAATCGTGATCCAAACACGTGACTGTTATGCCTTAATTGAAAGGTAACAAAACCGAAGGTAGAACTGGAGCCATAGGAAACGCCTAAGTGTTGCTGCAACTATTTCCCCCCATAATATTAACCTCCCTTACCCTATTTTATTATAATAGCCAACTTTATATTGTTAATCCTCAGCTGCTTGCACAGGAGGATTAAGATTAATAATAAAAAAATCATTGCTCTTTTTAATTTTTTTATTTATTTATTTTCTTTTTTTATTTTAACAGGTAGGTGAGTCATCCATTAGATTTTCACCTTTAATTTTATTTTTCACGAGATATCTCGACGATTACTGATGGTCTAAACATCGAAAAACTAAATGGAAAAGCAAACTTCAGTGTTTTTAAAAATTCTATTTTTTTATATTTGTTGAAAAAAAAAGTAGAAAAAGATTGGAAGAAAGGAAAAGTCAACGTTGCCCAGACTGAAGTGCTTTTTCTTCTTGGATTGAATCAACAAGAGACTTTTGTGGCCTTGTCTCCCATGGTGCATTGCTAGAGGGGGGTTACTATAGAAACGAATCAAATCTCAGCACGTTCTTACACACACGCGGTCAGCGTTTCCTATTTTACGATTTTTCAAAGCTTTTTTCTTTCTTTCTCTCTTTCTCTCACTTGCTCTCTTTCTTTAATCCAAGGCTGAGTCGAACCAATATATCACCAAAGCTTACACTCATTTATTATAGTGCTCTGAAAGATACACAAAAATAAAGACAGATTTTTTAATTTTTTTTAAACCAAAATCAGATTAAATTGATTTTGGATGTGCAAACATGAAGATACACTAGTTAAGAAAAAATGAATTAATAGTATTTTTTTAGACTCGACGTTTTCTTTCTCGATAAGTAATCATTTTCTTAATGGTGGTCCTAGTGACTTGACTCATCTAATCTGTCTGGATTTCGTGTCAATTGAATGTCAAAATGTCAATATAAATTGCATGGGATTAGGAATCTTCAAGTTCATCAACTCAAATTAATCTTAGTTTTTTAGAGTCTTACCAAATTACTTAAATGTATTAAATTTAATGTATTTTTATATTGTAATAAAAACATTTAAACCAATCGATAAATCTTGGGTAATAATATTATTATATTTAATTAATTTCAAACAAAATAAAAGTAATAATTCGATTACTTTTAGAATTACAAAACTCTTGTGTGGAAAAACTATAACTTTTAAAGATGATTTTGTTTTTGCTAGATTTATATTTCGTTAGTATATTAAGTTTTTGTTTTTCCAAAATTTGAGTTACTTAACAGATGATATTACTTGTTAAGTTAAGCTTTGTTGCTTAAAAACTTCTGGATTTTCAAACATTACAGTTTGATCATGCAGTAATATTTTCATTATCAACGACGATTCGCACCATGACCATTAGATTTCTGTGTATCTCGGAAATGCAACCGGCTGAAAATAATCCTAAAGAAACCACCACAACTGTTTGCCTACCGTTAAGTTTATTCTGAAATTATTTTGTCCCACAATCTCATTTTGGAATAATAATTATGTGCCGTACAAAAAATATTACTGACCTTTAGTGAATAATCCATCATTGGAAATCCGGTAACAACAACAATAGTAGTTAATGAGGCCAGCAAATTTATATAGTGAAATCGGCCAATAGAGAGCGATTGTGAAATACATTTGTCTACGCATTTCGTTGTAAAATAAATTTAGTTTTTTAATGCAATTCGTTTACCTATTTTTTTAAATTTATTATTATTATTAATTATTTATTACTTTAATAATCACTTTGAATCAAAAATTCTATTAAAAAACATTCTACTGTTAGTCGAATTTTTAATTAGATTTCTTTAAAAATTGCATGAAAGAAGAGCTTTAAACTTTTTTGTATGTTTTAATTTAAAAGAAATAACTAATATTATTCGCAATAAGCTAAATTGTTGTGGCATTAGTACTAATTAAATAAGTTTCACTGGTTTATTAAATCACACTTTAAATCTGATCTTATCTTGTGCTTCGGAGTTTCAAAAATCCCATAAACTTTGCCTGTTTTCACATAAAATTGAATGGGATTAAATGAAAATTTATGGTTTTAAAATTTTCAATGAATTTTTAGATGGGATTTCAATGGTTATTCTAATATTTAAGCACTAATTTTTTGTAGAAGTTATGGGAAGTCAAAGGGAATTATTAGTTAGAAAATGAGATGTATGAAATTCAATTAGTTTGTCTTACCAATGTACACCCATTAGTTTATGAGTTACTATATATTTTAATGCCTTAACACACCAGTTTTATGGGGTTCCATTAAAAAACTAGACCAAATTTTTATGTGAATTTTTAAACTGAAAACAATCTGAGAGAAAGTAATAAATTATGAGTAAGTTTTATCAAAGCAGTTAGCACTAACTAGCTAACATTAAACGTATAGTTTCAAGTTTAGTAGATGTTAAGAAACCAAGAATGTATATACATCCTTGAATAAACACACTTATTATTGTCTTAAATTAAATTTTTTCAGTATTATTTTTTTAAATTTTGAATCTTCTTGCCTTAAGTATTTTTTATTATCTAATCCTCCCTACTTAACCAAATTTAGTTGTATAAGAGTAAACGGTTAATGCATATTAAGACTGTCAATGTATATAATCTGACTTAGTTTCATCCTTACGAGATGAAGTGTGGTGAATGAAATAATTCAGTGTTTTCTGTTGTCACCAGAGCGCGGAATGTGACACAGAAAAAAACAAATCATTTGTTTACTTTATTAGCTCTGGAATGGTATTAACAACGGGTTTAAATTTAAATTTTGGTTTCAAACTTCTTTAATATGTTTATTATCTAAATTATCTAAATTTTAACTAAATTTTTTTTTATAATTGTAAATTATTTTGTTTATTTAACAATTTATAATTTTATTGCAGATTAATCTTTTAATCAGTATTGCAAACCGATCGGAAAAATGTATTAATTCGCTGTTGTATATACTATTTCTAAATTGTATTAGCGCTCATTTTGTTTTGTTGTCTTGGATTGTAGCGACATCTATGATAAATTTTGAAAAACTAAAATCCAAAATATCGATTTCAAGTTTAAATTGCGTTTAATATTGCAAGTTAGAAATACGAAATACGGCATTTTATTTAATACTAAGAATACAGCACTGGGCACTATTCGACACAGTTTAGCAATCTGATAGCAACAGAAGCATGAATCACAATAATAAATCCCGATGGTAGGTAGCCGATGGTAGTCGCGTACACGGACTCATATTACTAGTAACCGTCTTGCGCATTTATAACAAAACAAATGCTTATTTAAAAAAAGTTAACGTATATAAAAGTTTATTACTGATGCTCTCTCCACCGGCTGTAATATTACTAGCAGAAAAATAATGTTTCTGAAACATTTTCATAAATGTGGTAATAACTTCACTAATTTTACCTAAGAAATTAAATAAGATTTCTATATGAAGTATAAAAGTTTTGTTGTGTCTTAATTTCAATTAAAGATAACACTTGGTATTAGTATCATGATGAGGAAATTAGCAAAATAACTAACAAGGAGGTATTACGAACTTGAGTCGCTCCAATTGCTACGAATTTAAAGAAATAATAATAGCCAATAATGTAATTATTGGCTAAATAAAACAATGATAACAATTAAAATTAGTAAAGCCTTAAAATATATTTCATATTGTGAAAGCTATAGCCGGTCAATGCATTTTTTCCCATAGGAAAGATGGCAGTCATTTTTCCTATGGGAAAAAATGCATTTATGAGCTGTAAGTCTAACAATATAAAATATTTTTTAAGGCGTTGCTAATTTTAATAGTTATCAATGTCTTATTTATCCAATAATGTAATTATTTGTTTAAATTCGTAGCAATTGGAGCGACTCAAGTCCGTAATACCTCCTTGTAAGTTTATTTGGCAGAAATAACACAACCTTTTATTCCACAAAGAATAAACTAACTTGTAACTGTGATTTTTTTGAGGAAAGCTTCTGATTGGCTGATTCAAGGATAAATATATGACTTTGTTTAATTCTTTTCTCAAAACAAGAACTAACACAATCAACTATTTTTACATTAATTATTTTCCTCAATAAACAATAGGCTAATAAAATATTTACAATTCCTAATATTACTAATACTAAACAAATATAATTATACAAGTTCTCTATATCGCCACTAATAGATAGTGGTTACTAATTTATCCCGAACATGTTAATTAATTGTGCTGAATAAACCTAACAGATCCTTAAACCTAATGATGGTATTCTAAAAACATATCAAAAGCTACTTATCTGTGCATAGGAGTTGTCTGAGATAAAGTCCTAAAAAGATGTCGTTCAAGCGGAAGTAAGAACAGATGGCAAGAGGGGGAGGTACATAATGATGTGCATTTCTGTGGCAACTGTTCGACATATAAACCTGATGTGCTTATGGGGTTCTTTATCTCTTAGGACTGAATAAAGAAACAAAGTTAACTTTTAACATAAAATAATTGACAATTTTAGTTAAAACTAAGAGTAATAAATGCAGATAAAATGAATAGAGGATGAATTTTACAGAAGACAGTTTTTGCAAAGGGCACAAAAACTGTAGAAAACAGTAATGGGTAGAACATGCCCTTGATTTACCCTTGATTTTACTGTTTCTGCAATGGACATGTTTTACTAAAGAAAAACTAATCTTACAAATTGATGATCATTGTGTAACGGTTATAAAAGTCACCTGAGTGACATAAACAAGATGGCCGACCGGAAGTGGCGCCTTTCGTAAATAAACCATATGGTAATGCTTGAATCTTTCACATGAAAGATTAGAATTGCCAATTTATATGTTTTGTCAACAAATTATCAAGAGAAAGGTGCAATCTCTTTTATAACAAACCTTGACCAGTTATTAAAACATCCAATTCCAGAGTTCTGACAATTTTTCATACTTCTGAGAAGCTATTGATAGGAAGAGGAAGCTAGTGCCAAATTGTTAATCTCCATCAAATTGATTGGCACCCAGTGGACTTACAATAGGCCCAGATGAAGCAGGAATTCGCCCATAAAATACATCTGAGAACTTGGTTGGCTCAAGAACAGACATGTAGATGCTGTATTTAAAAAAGGGTTTGGTTGGATTAGGACAAATCCTGGAACTCATGGGTGTGACACAGACTAGTTCCATCTTGTTTGTGGTTAATAGAACCATTTAGGGTGGCCAAAGTGCAGCACATTGAATGGGAGCTGCAAACTGTTGCTCAGCATTGTATGCTTGGGAAATTAAATTTGTGCTGCAATGGCATGCAGTTGTAGACTGCAATATAGAATGCAGCCAGATGCAGCTGCATATGGGATGCAGCCAGATGTAGCTGCATATGTGGATGACATGGTGGCCAAGACACAGGTTCTAACAAGAATTGTGAAAGTTAGAATTTGTGATGCACGTATCGCATATTCCAACTTCCGCAGCAACTTTATGGTGTCTGCACCTATCTTTCGTGACAGCAAAGTTTAGATTGCATAATATCACAAACTGATGCCATGAATAGCTTTAGAGTTTCTTGGGAGCATGAAGCAAAGGCTGCCATTGGGTGGCAAACTAAGGGAAAGTGGAACCAATACATGAGATAACTACAGAATGGATTGCTAGTGCTTGTTTGCATTGGCAAAAAGTATAAGACTAAATGCATCCTCCAGTTCCAAACAGAACTGGGTACTTTAGGAGTTTAGTGCATGAGCATATGTCCAATAATGGGTCGAATGGGCACGTATTTGACCCACCAAATTCAAATCAAATCGAAACGATTTCGGTTTGTTCGGCCGCCCCACATTCGACCGATATCCGTTCTCATTGCTCATCTTCTCGATTTTGTCGTTTGCGTTGAATACGTATGATATTCTGCAAACGTTAGGAACTAGAACTTTCTTCATCTTCTTCAGAATGTGAAAGTTCTTCGATATAGTCGTCTATTGTCTTATAATTTTTCTTACAACAGATTCGATATTAGTGAATCTCGCATTTTGTATTTTGATAATCTTTATATATTTTACGAAAACGATTGTGTATATTTACAGAAACAAAATTACTCATTTTCAAGTTTGAAAATAAATAACAATATATGTCACTTTCAAGGTCTACTATTTGTTCAGTAATAATAAATCATTTTAACATGTCACTTTTCAAACCAACCAACCAACCTTCGAAATTAAATTCGAGGATATTTTCAACAAGTTATAAACCCGCGACAGTTGCTGTCTAATTGATTGGCATTTGAAGCAAAACATACACTCATGTACAGGATGCAGTGTCATATCATTAAGACTGGCTTGTAGGCAAATGTTAACATTAGCCAAGAGAAGCAGGGTAGCAGACCTTGTCATGTATGCCCAATTATCTGATGTTGTTGTTTGTGGAGAAAATTGTATGCCACAGAGTTAATGTAGAGAGGCAAGTGGCAACACTCAACTCTTGAAACAAATATAGCAAAAATTGTGGCAAGCTGGGGAAGATTTCGCCAGCTTGCCTCTGGGTCAGTCTGTATTTTATAAAATTGCAAAACTCTACTTGTTGCACCTATGAAACTCTTTGGCATTTGCAGAAATGCAGAAGTAAGTGGTAAGCACTTGTTTAAACTAGGAGAAAAGGTTGGCATCAATGCTCAGCTTAAAACTTCCTCAAGCTTAAAATACACTAGAGGACTTTGGATGCTTTGCTGGCCGATTATGAGGTGTGATTGTAATAACAGTTGAGATGTGATTGTATTATTGCAAAATGTATTGGTCAAGTGGTCGATGATGTCTCCGCCAGACTGAGAAAATACAAGATGGACACTCAATCAAAGTGTGACCATTGGAAAAACAATTTAAAAACAACTCTAAACATAAGTAAATAAATAAATAAATAATCAGAAATGGAATCTTTGCTATATTATTGGAAAGAGAGCAGTTGTGCTCTTTGCTTGTGACAGCATGATGAAAAAAGCAGTCATGTTCTTTGCTTAAGGCAGAAAAGAAAAGACAGTTGTGCTCTTTGCTTGTGACAGTATGGCAAAAAAAGCTGTCATATTCTTTGCTTGAGGCAATAAAGAGAAATGCAGTGACACTTTCTGCTTTTGACAGCATGACTGACAGAGCAGATATATTCTTCGCTCAGCATGAATAGCATGAATAGGAACAGAGTTATGCTCTTTACGCAGCAGAGTATGGAGGAGAGAGCATCATGCTCTCTGCTTGGAATAGAAAAGCAGTTAGAGCTATTCTTTCAGAAAAGATTGGGGAGCAGCGTGACCATGCTCTGCTTCAGGGATAGGCAAAGTAGCTAGTATACCAAAATCTTGCTTTTTCAAATGTTGACAGATTTGGCAACCAGAAGTGTTTTGTGCAAGAACTGATTTTAATTGACAAGTGATTGAGAATGACTGAAATTCTTAGTGAAACTAAGTTTGGCCATGGAGAACTTCAAAATCGCTTTATTTGAGAGCAGAATATGCTGTCGATCTTTCCATTAATCCATAGCTAAAAATGATTTTTTTTTTAGATTTTTTTGACTCAATAAAAAGTTATTCCTGGTCCTAGTCTCACTGGATATTCTAAGGGTGGCAAAGTGACCAAGAATCGACCAAGATAAGGTTCAGGTAAAGTTAGGGATAAGAATAGGCCTAGGATAAGAGATATGACTAGAAAGATGGTTAGGTTTATTGAAAGGATTAAGAATAGAAAAGGAATAAGGTTAAAGTTAAGGGCAAGAATAGACCTAGGGAAAGAGATAAGGTAAAGAACCCAACATCCACCAGATGGCATTATGAGTAATTTGATTTTTGCGGCTTTGGGGTATTTGTCAAAATGATTAAGTAGCAGTATTTCGAATGCTGTTGCACAATACTCCAACTACTACAACAATCTTTACCCACAAAAGGCCAAATCAACCAAGTTTTATTAAAACAATTGGCCAGCTAAGTGGCCACAGGCCACAGGCCTCTAGTATGATTTAATTATTCACAACAGTGTTCACAGTTCAAAGTGTATATCCTGAGAATCAAGACTACTGTTTAGCATAATCTTGCTCTACAAGAGGTTACAAGCTAAATGCTAGATCAAATTTTGGTTGAAGTGCATTTTTTCTCACCTAGGATGAGACCTATCCTGTCTGATATATCTCAAAGCACTGACAAGGAGGTACTATGGACCATCTGATCACTTCGAATCTAAACAAATAAATCCATTACTGTTTAAATAAAGCACTAGCTATATTCAAGATTTAAAATTTTTTGTATTTTAGTTGAGTTTTAGTTTTATTTTCTATTCAAATAAGTAAGATAAAACAAAAACTCAACTATAACACAATTTTTTTTAAATTTTGAATGCACCTACTGATACCAATTAAAACTAACACTTCTTTGAAATATATTTTGATTTATTTAACTTATAGCTTAAAATGCACATCTTCCCATAATCGAAACAATTAAAATCGAACATTTTTCCTATGGAAAAAAGTGCATTTTTAAGCTATGTTTTACAATATAAAATATATTTCAAGGAAGTGTCAGTTTTAATTAGTTTTAGTGCTTTATTTAGCAATTGGAGGGGGGGGGGGAAGAGGATCCATAGTTCCTTCTTATTAGTTCTAATGCACCTAAATAGGTTTACCACAAGCAATGTATTTGCATTCAAATTGCAGATTATTTCATAAAAATATTAATTTCTCATTCATTTACTCACCTGCATTGTGAAAAAAATTCAAAATGGCAGATGACTAAAGTAGCACTACTTCAAATAGAGAAAATTAATATTTTTATAAAATAATCTGCACTGTATGTGATTATCTCACTAGGGACTACTCTAATCATGAAACCGTTTAGTGCATTCAATTTAGTTCAACGAGATTTATAAGATCGGTCTCATCCATGGTCAGGAAAACTGCATTCTAACCAAATTTTTCTTCCCAATGTTTAGTCCACCACAATAATGGCCTTTCCTGAAATTAAAAACTTCCAAACAACTGCTTTTAAAATAATGTATGCTGTTTCTTTTACATGTGAGCTAACATAAAATTGTTAAAAATAAAATGTCATGGACAGAAATCTAATGTTTTATTTACCTGTTTCAACTTACATCATATATTGCTTACATAACATGAAATAATGATCAAGAGCTTACTTAGAATGTGTTAAAAAAATATAATTAACAATACTATGGATGATCAGTTGAATGCATATTAAAAAATATTATACCTCATTAAGTATTATAATTTGCACTCTGCACAAAGATTTAAGTAAAAATAACAAATTGATGACAGCAACTTGATATGATTGAATTGATAAATTGAAACACAAACAAAAACATTTTTTTATGATTTGTGAACTGATGTGACATTAAATAAATGCTTGTGCATTTTCCCCGCATTGATGTAAAGAGTGGCCACCTTCATCTGATATTAGCACACTTCAAAAATTAATTATTTTTTTGTAAAGCTTATTCATTTTCTTCCTCCAAATGAATAACATGTTAATTTTTCACATCTTACCCCAATTTCATTTAACTTTTTGTAGACCTTCTCTTTCGCCCTCAGCCATCCTTGTCTTCATACCTGCAATAGAAAAAAATCTTGAGAAGCTAACAATCTGTCTATACAATTTTCAATAATTTTATTGTCAGAAACCTTTTACCTTAGCTTAAAAAATATTATACAATTTAAAATAATACATCAATATGTTAATTATCTTAGAACTTAGTTAATAACTTGCAATTATTAAGAAAATTATAACCACTGAAAACAACACACAATGTTTTTAACAGAATTTGTCTTACAATTAAATCAAAAATTCCGTTTCTTTCGTGTGAAGTTTCGTCTACAAAAGTTACAAATTTCAAATATATCACAAAAATAAAATTAAAACAAAACCGACCATTTTCAATACAAAGAAGCAGCCGTCATGATTTTCACTCGAGGCCTTTGGTCACTTTTTCATACCGTCTTATCGCACACCTAAGAAATTAGAAGCAAAACTTGTTCAGCATAATTATTGCTTCACAATTAATTGCTTCTTTAATCCCCCCGCTACATTTTTTTTAATTTTTGTTAACTATTTAAAATTCATTCTCCCTTAAGTTTTAAACTGGACACAGTAATTGTAAAATGATACCGACCATTTTGTAAGGTGAATTAAAATTCACATAAAAATGTTGTGTTTGTCACTTGGTTTTAAGTCATACGTCTACGTCCTTCTTTTCATTAAGGCTCCAAATTTCTCGACGATACTCTGGAGCTACAAGTTGAACAGAATTCAATAGAAAGCGATCCTTTACCCACATGTAAACAGACCCCAACTGGTTCGTCACTAGCGAAGCCATCATCTTCACTTGAAGTAAACGAGCTCAAACTGTTGTCTCCACGTCTTCTTTTCCTGGGTGTTTTGACTTCATTAGAGTTGTCGTCGCTGCTATTTTGACGTTTCGTGATCGAGGAACCATTAAATTTTAAACCTGGTGTTTTTTTAACAGTTTTTAACAAAGCTGAAATTTCCTTGTCATTTGCTAAAACGTTGCGAAGGTAACGGTTTTCTGTTTTTAATGTTTTTATGAGTTCTACATGTTCTTCTGTTTGTTTTTTAAATGCACTGAGTTGAGACGACATCAGAGAAACTGATTTTTCCATTTCTTCTATGTATTTCTTCTTCTTTATTCTATTTTCCCGAGCTGCTATCGCATTTTTGGATAAAACATTGTATTTGCTGTCGTCTGAATATGATGTTTCCGATTTGCTCGGTGCAGTTATGATGTTTTCATTGATTGTTGTTTTGGATTGTTCGTCTAATTTCATTGCCTTAGCAATTTGTATTTTCACAATTCGTGATTCAGCATTTACAGTCATTCGTCGAGTCTGAACGTGCGAATCATTTAATGTGGTAGAATTATTTGCCGTCAAATATGGGTCATGATTTAGCTCAATATTTTCGCCGACCATGCCTACCTTTGTAGTATCAACAAGATACTCCTCATCTGATAAGTCAGAATTCAATGGCGCCAACTCTGGAAATAAGCCTAAACCTAAGTCCAGGTTCTCCATGCTATCTACTTCAATATCGTTGCTAAACAAGGAAAAATTTACACTTGAATCCATTATTGAATTTTTGGCAACACTTTTACCTGATGGTAACTTCTAAATTTTGGGAAAGTAATAAAATTTAGCAAACTGAAATAAAAATAATCATAACCACAAAGCAGTTTGCATGCATTCATTCGGAAGAAAACGTTGGGCAAACGTTTCCGTCTTCAGTGATTGGCTCATTTCAAATACTTAATTGAATACGTTTTCTCTTTGCTTTAATTAATTTTTTATTCAAATTATTATAGAATATTAACATTATAATAATTATAAAAAATATATATATAAATAAAATGACGTAAGATTACTAATTTTTTTTATCGATATATCGATACAGATTGGTAATATTAATATTTTGTCTAATTAATTTGTTTAACATTAATTTGTTTAATAAAATATATTTTAAATGTAACTTTAATTGTATAAAAAATGTTTTTTTTTTGTACAGTAAAAAAATTCGTAACTTTAGAATTAGTTTAAAATCATAAAAGCCAATTACTCCAAATATCGGATGACATTGCTATAATGAAATATCGAAACATTTAAACTACGCTGCTCAACCTATGGTTTTGAGCTAAAAATCAAATTAAACTTTTTTTACATTAAATTAAATTATTGCTTGTTGATTATATATACTCTTTCTTTCGAAAATATTTGGTTTGCAGTTATTTGGTTTGTTGAGCATACTGGAACGGGCACAAAATTGTTTACCGAATAACACCCATAATTTTTTATGATTATTTCCCGCCCCACTTCCGATGAGTAGATCATCCACATCCACATCGAAGTGTAGACGGCGATCGATACTTTATTCAAAATATCGATCCTTCAAAACCATTGGAAATTCGATACATTGATGCCAAAAAGTATCGATGTATTTGATATCGATATGATATCGATTCGATACATCTCATGTCAATATCGCCTCGCGTTCGTTCGTTGTTCGTAAAAATCTGGCGGTCAAATTGAATTATTAATTAATTTATAGTTCACTAGTCAGATGTCTTACGGCAGTTAATTATGAGATTAATTTGTCAAGTAGGAATTTCAAATACCAATGACACAAGTCATTGTAAACCTTCCAGTGCCTCTATCGCAATTGGTAAAAAGAATAAAACGGATGAATCTATTTATTTATTAATAAGCACTGCACGAGATAAAGTCGGCCAAATTTATAAGGTAAATACGAGAATACTTCATTCATTTTTAAAAAAAATAATTTTGTTTAGATCAAAAACAATGTGGAAACAATTTTTATGAAATTCATACATGAAGGCAAATGTACTATTCGACTTAAACAGCCGCAACTCGACATTTCAATCAGAGACGTAACATTTTTCTCTACTTTTATTTATTTTTTCAGCTGATTTGTGGTTTGTTTTCAATTTAGGCTGATCCACTTCAATTAAGAGTGTTTACAAACTTCGTTAAAAGTGGTATGAAAAGCAAT
>JAQFZU010000273.1:0-34258 GCA_034696185.1 Henia vesuviana | reverse complement strand
AAACCAAAATTTAAAAATTCAAAAACCAAAATTTAAAAATTCAAAAACCAAAATTTAAAAATTCAAAAACCAAAATTTAAAAATTCAAAAACCAAAATTCAAAAATTCCAAAATCAAAATTCAAAAACCAAAATTTAAAAATTCAAAAATTCAAAAACCAAAATTTGAATTATTCAATTTTTCAATTTTGCTTTTTGAATTTTGAATTTAAAAAAATTAATTTTTCAATGTTTCAATTATTTTGATTTTGATTTTTACGGGTTGCATCGTCCCACCAGCAACAACAATGGCTCTAGCATTCTTAACAATATCTTCGAAAGGCGTTGAAGGATTAAGCGCCATATATTTCAAACTCGATTCCTCGACAGATCCTAAACAAAAACAAAAAAAATTAAAATCATCCCAAATACTAATTCCAATTAAAACCTTTAACATTAACAACGATTCTCCCATCTTTATTCGTATTGGTCAAAGCATCGAAAAACGAAATTATTCGATTCAACGGTGAATTTAACACAATCGATTCTCTCTCATCGATTTTCTCTTCTTTTTCAACCAATTTCGATTTTCCTTCCATTTTTTCCAGAAATTTCGACACTGAACTTCCATTTCCTTTTTCAACTTCTTTCCGGTCGTCGATTATTCGATATTTCTCGACAAAACCGATAATTTTCTTAGCGATTTCACTTTTATCACAAAAATCGATAATTTTGAATAAATTGACATTATCGAGTTGACAATTACTCAAAAAATCGTTTAAATTCGATATTTTAATCGATTTATCCACATTTTTACATCCAAAAACTCCGGGTTCACCTAAAAAAATCGATAAAAAATTTTTAAAAAAATCGAATAAAAAAATCGATATTTTTCAAACCTCCGATTTCCTTAATGAGATTAGTCAAAACGAATAAAAGTCGATTAACATTAAATACATTTGTCGCTTTAAGTCGTAATTTATATCGTTGTTGATATTGTTCCAACTGCGAATGCGCTTTGAGTAACTAAAAAAATAAATAAATAAATAAGAAAATAAAAAAATCGATTTAAAATCGATACTTCGGCACCCGTCAATTCGATACTGTGCATATTCGTAATGGCGTCGGTTAAATTATGCGCTTCGTCGATGATTATTATACTATCTTTAAGCTTAATCCCACTCGATTCTCTCGTTTTCCTATGCAATAACGTATTGTAAGGCAAAACAACCACCTGAAAATATCGATTAAAAAAATCGATTTTTCTTTTAAATCGATTAAAACTCACTTCGGCATCGACTGCGGCTCTTCGCGAGGCGTAAAACGGACAACCGCGTTTTTTCTTACCGATATCGACTAATTCTTCGATATCGACTACTCTCGACTACGATAAAATCGAATATTAGTTAAAATCGATTTTTTTTTTTTTTAAATTTAAAATTACCAAAATTTCATTTCGAACCGATTCGATCGCATTTGCCTTATAAAACGGACAACCGGTCGTAATTTTCGTCTTTTTAACCGTTTTGTTCGCATCTAATAAAGTACCTGAAAAAAATCGATTAAATTAGTCGATATTTTAAAATCGATTCTGAAAAAAATCGATTAAACTAGTCGATTTTCCAAAATCGATTCTGAAAAAAAAATTGATTAAATTTGTCGATTTTACAAAATCGATTCTGAAAAAAAAATTGATTAAATTTGTCGATTTTACAAAATCGATTCTAAAAAAAAATCGATTTTACAAAATCAATTCTGAAAAAAATCGATTAAATTACTCAATTTTACAAAATCGATTCTGAAAAAAAATCGATTTTTTTTTTTTTTTTTTTTTTTTTTTTTTTTTTTACTTTTTCCTTTCGATTTTTTCAGTAAATTCAGGCATTGATCGTTGATAAGTGCGAGTGATTTTAATCGATTCACGTATCGATTAATGCAAGTCGTTTGTCTCGATACGAGTGAAACGACTCGAATTTGTGTAGAAAATTGACTTTTTTCGATTTCACGTACAAATTGAGTCAATTGCGAATGAGTTCGAGTGCAATAATAAATCCTAGCAATTAAATCATCGTTT
The DNA here is from genome assembly GCA_034696185.1 of Henia vesuviana. Taxonomy (NCBI): domain Eukaryota; kingdom Metazoa; phylum Arthropoda; class Chilopoda; order Geophilomorpha; family Dignathodontidae; genus Henia; species Henia vesuviana. The sequence goes on along the minus strand of JAQFZU010000273.1, from coordinate 32,206 downwards.
GAATCTTCATTTAAATCTTGTAAATCGCTTTGAATCTCATCCTCGCTATTGTAATCGATTAACAACGATTCGTCCTCGTTTTCATCATCTTTTAATGCTTTTTCAACCGCAAAACGAATTTCCTCAGCATTTTTAAATAATTCATCAAATTCGGTATCGATTTTCGATTCGATTTTAACTTTTTTTAAATCTTTTAATCGATTTTCACGGTTTTTGTATTTTTCGTATTTTTCCTGAAATTAAATTTTAAAAATTAAATTTTAATTTAAAAATTTTAATTCTTTTGTTACTTTAATTTCTTTTTTACTCAATTCCTCTTCTTTTTGCTTCGTAAATTGCTGGAACCAATCGATATTTGAATTTAATTCACATTTTTTAAGCCTAAAAATAAAATTTTTTTTAAAAAATTTAAATTTTTTAACAAAATTTGAATTTATAACTGCAATTGATTTTCCAGGTCTTCCATAATCCTTTTCTCATAATCCTTAAGCCAAGTAAGTGTCCCACAGATCAAACTTAAACTTTTACCCTGTAAAAAACGAATAAAAATAAATAAAAATTTAAAATTTAAAAAAAAATTTTTTTAACACTAAAAACTCACCGTCCCCGTCGGACTCTCGAAAATACCGATTTTCCCATCATCCAACACTCGATATAAATTCTCCATAAACTCCACTTGAATCGAATAAGGTTCGTATGGAAATAAAAACTTATCTTTGTAACTTAAACTCATTATTTTAACATTTATAAACAATAATAAAAACAACTGGAGAAAATCCCGCTTCTTTTAGTTCCATCAACACTCACCACTGAAAAGCGCCAAATAAATAATACAACAAATCGCCACAAAATAACGACGGCGCTGCTAACATTTTAATTTTGCAAACGTCGACGTTGATAATAAAACAAGAAAATTTCCTCTTAAATGTCAAACTACAACTGTTTCACAGTCCCACGCAACTTATAACAATGCTAAACACCGGGTAAGTCTATTAAAAAAAATTTAGAAAGCAAAACCAAATCTTAAAAACGCCATTTCAAAAACTCAAGTAAATTTAACCATAAATGGCGAAAGGGTATAAAAATAATTTTAAATGAAAAAATGGAATTATTTATTAATAACATTTTTATTTTTTACAGTAAATTAGCGGGTAGAACGGTATTCATAACAGGAGCGAGTCGTGGAATAGGAAAAAGCATCGCATTGAAAGTGGCTAAAGACGGTGCTAATGTTGTAATAGCGGCTAAAACGGCTCAACCACATCCAAAATTACCAGGAACTATTTACACTGCTGCTCAAGAAGGTTTTATAAGTCATTTTGAATTATTTAAAATTTATTTTAAACAAAAAAAAATTTTTTTTCGAATTTTTTGGTTTTTTTGATTTTTTTGAATTTTTTGATTTTTTTAAAAATTTGAATTTTTTCATTTTCAGTCGAAGCCGCCGGTGGTAAATGTCTGCCGTGCATCGTTGATATTCGCAACGAAGAGCAAATCCAAAAAGCAGTTGACGAAACTGTTAAAAAATTCGGTGGAATTGATATTTTAGTTAATAACGCGAGTGCCATTAGTTTAACGGCCACTTTGGACACCGACATGAAAAGATACGATTTAATGCACAGTATCAACACCAGAGGGACTTTTCTAACGTAATTTTTAGCATTGATTTTTTTAATTAATTCAAATTTTAATTTTTTTTTATTTTTAGGTCTAAATGCTGCATTCCGTATTTAAAGAAGGGTAAAAATGCACATATTTTGAATTTAAGTCCACCGTTGAATATGAATCCGTTTTGGTTTAAAAATCACGTGGCTTATACGATGGCCAAATATGGTATGAGTATGTGTGTGTTGGGAATGGCCGAAGAATTACGTGAAGATCGAATTGCTGTTAATGCTTTGTGGCCGAAAACTGGTTAATAAATTGAAATTTTGATTTTAAATTTTTGTTAATGTGAATTTTTTTATTTTAGCTATTTACACGGCGGCTATGGAAATGTTGGGTGGATCGGATGTTGGTTCGCAATGCCGGAAACCCGATATAGTGGCTGATGCAGCTTATGTCATTTTGACAAAAGACAGTCGAAATTTCACTGGCAATATGTGTATAGATGAAGATGTGCTTAAACAAGTTGGAATTAACGATTTTTCCAATTATTCGGTTAAACCTGGTAAGTGAAATCGATTTTTTAATCGATTCTGAAAATCGATTCTTTAAAATTAATTTTTAATCGATTTTTAATCGATTCTTTAAAATTAATTTTTAATCGATTTTTAATCGATTCTTTAAAATTAATTTTTAATCGATTCTGAAAATCGATTCTTTAAAATTAATTTTTAATCGATTCTGAAAATCGATTCTTAAAAATTAATTTTTTTTCGATTTTTTTTAAAATTCATTTTTTATCGATTGTTTTAAAATTCATTTTTTAATTGATTCTCAAAATCGATTTGTTTTTTTCATCAATTTTTAATCGATTCTCAAAATCGATTTGTTTTTTTCATTAATTTTTAATCGATTATTTTAAAATTCATTTTGTAATCGATTTTTAATCGATTTTTTTGTAATCGATTTTTAATCGATTTTTTTGTAATCGATTTTTAATTCTTTTAAAGGCGAGCCATTGATGCCCGATTTCTTCTTGGATGTCGAAGATATGACACATGCTGATAAAATACTGCAAAATGTGGCGAGTCATCCATCGAGTACCGATAATAAACAAGTTTCGACTGTTTTTAAATCCATTCAAGGCTTATTGAACGAAGATTTAGTTAAAAATATTAATTCTTCCTACACTTTCAATTTAACTGGTAAAAACTAAATTATTCATTTAAATTTTGTAAAAAAAAAAAAAAAAAAATTTTCCATCTTTCAACAGGTACCGAAAGTGGTAAATGGTACTTGGACCTTAAAAGCGGTACTGGTAAGACCGGTAAAGGCGAATTTCCGGATGGTAAGGCCGATGTCGTATTTACTATGGACAGTAACGATTTTCACAAAATGTTTAAAGGTTATTTAAATAATTTATTTAAATTTATTCAAATATTCAAATTTGATTTTCAAAAAGGTTCGTTGAAGCCAGCACCAGCTCTTATGGCGGGAAAATTGAAATTAAGCGGTGACATGACACGGGCATTGAAATTAGAGAAATTACTCGGTCAAATGAAATCGAAACTTTAAATTCTTTTCATTTAATTTTAGGTCAAATTCGTTTTAAACATTCGTAATTATGTTTAGGGTTTAATTAACACCAAATATCATTTTTTATATCCACTTTTGTGTAAATAAATATATTTTCCGTGAATAATTTTCAGGCCATTTGCAATTCGAACTTGACTCAACTCTCGATAGATGGCGCGCTAAAATATTAGCCTCGCATCGCCCCCCAAAATTAAATCACTACCGCGCCATTTTCCCCAACCCCAAATAAATGCAGAAAATTAATTTTTAATTATTTTTTTAATTCGTCAACAACAAAACTACACTTATTTAACTAATAAACCTTCTGTTCTTGACGTTGAGTGCCCATCGGACGATGAGTTTTAGCCAAATGATCGGTAAACTCTTGATACGGAGATTTAGTAAAAACATTCTCCTTCCACAAATCCGGTGTCAAATAACTGAAAGTCTTGGCAATCGCTGCGTAAGTTGCTTTGGCTGATATTAAAAATGCATTTTAAGTATTTAAAAAAAGGCAAAAACATCTCAAAATTACCAAAATTGCCCAAAGTGGCCGTACTGCCTTTAGCGGACGTATAACAATCCTCGATCCCGGCCATAGTCAATAACTTCTTCGGTACTGGCGCACTTACTATACCAGTACCACGTGGCGCTGGTATCAATCGTACCAGTACACTACCACATTTACCAGTAACCTTAAAAAAAATTATTTTTTTAATAAAAAAAAATTCAAAAATTAAATTTAAATATATACCTTACACGGTACCGTATGTGGTTTACCGATTTTATTACCCCAGTACCCCCTTCGTACTGGTACCACTGATAATTTAGCTAAAATTATCGCACCACGAATGGCCGTAGCGACCTCTTTCGAGCATTTCACGCCCAATCCAACATGACCGTTGTAATCACCGATCGCTACAAAAGCCTAGAAAATTTGCATAAAAAAATTTAACATATTTTTAAAAAAAATTTTAATTTATTCATAAATAAAACCTTAAAACGTGTCCTTTGCCCGGCTCTCGTCTGTTTCTGCACGGGCATGATTTTCAATACGTCATCTTTAAGTGACGATTCGAGGAAAAAATCGATTATTTCAAATTCCTATTTAAAACCAAATTTACATATATTTAAATTTAAAAAAAAATTATTTAAATTTTACTTTAATCGGTAATGAAAATATGTAAATATCCTCCAAAGTCTTGATTTTCCCATCTTTGACCAAACGACCCAATTTGGTGACGGGAACCCATTCTTTTTCGCTTTCCTTTCCACGTCCACGACCACGTCCACGGCCCCGACCACGTCCTCGACCACGTCCACGTCCACCGGACCCGAATCCACCGCGAAAACCACCTCGTCCTCCCCCGCCGGTACCCGCTCCGGCTCCGGCACTCGGTGCTGCTGCTGCGTCGGCCATGCTCTGATCTGAAAAATTATTATTTTCATTGAAATAATAACGAATTACTAATTTTTAACGGTTTAGAACACCGATTTTAACATCGATGTGTTAATTTAAGTGCTTTTAAACACCGATGGGATGCGATTTTCTTTGATTTCGTTACCTTTGAAAATTAGTCCGTCTCAATCGGAAGTCTTCTCGAGTCAAAATGTGATCTCGCGTTAAGCACGGGATGTGTACGAGATAAAAACATGGCCGTGTGTTTATTTACATAGTCGGAGTGGATGGGTTCGACGTAAAGGATTATTTGAGGCCGTTAAAGTGAGTTAAAAACGATTTGAATTGTGTTTTTGAATTTGATGAAAGTTTTATTTGCTTTTGAGTATTTTTTTTATATTAAAATAAAGTGAAAATTTATACTTTTTTAATAATCAAAATCGAGTTGACAACGACGTGGTTTTTATTGAGTAAAATGAAAAAAAAAAATTCTTTTTTAAATATTTTAAATATTTTTTTTCTCGTTTTGTAATCGGATAAACCGAGATAATATTTTAAAAGCTTAGAATGACATTGGTATGTATTTTTAAGTGCAAAGGCCAAAGGCGTGGTGATTGAGGACATTGAAAAATATTAAATTAAAATTCTTTTTCATTTTTAAAAATTAGATACTGAAGATAAGTGGACTTAAAATCGAATTTTACATGGAATTTAATAGCAATGAGGTGAATTATGAGAACAGAAATTGAAGAAACCGAACCACAAGTAATTAAAAATATTAAAATTTATTTTATTTTAATTAATTTTTTATTTTATTTTAGCGTGAACCGCTGCATTTCGACGTGAATTTGGACGAATATCAAGCAGAGACAGCGGAACTCGTAATAAATATTAAAAAAGTAATTTTAATAATTTAATTTAAAAAATAAAAATATTAAAAATTACAAAATTTCATCTTTTAAAGGTCGCCGAAAAGGTTTTGTACCATTGGAAAACATTTCCAATTATTTTACCACCACCGATAGCAATAATTCAAGATGCTGAAAATCCAGGCCGAAGAGTTAAAAATATTATTTTTATAATTTTAATTTAAATTTATTTAAATTTATTTCATTAGAAAACGATTAATATGCGAGATTTGTTTATCGCGCCTTCGTTCGATGAATTGGATGCAGTTGCGATGGACAGTAAAGGTCAGACGAAGAAGTTGACCGATAAACAACTGAGGAGTGTCGAAGAAGAAGGGTTTGATTTGAATTTTTTGAATTTTTTGAATTTTTTCAATAATTTGAATTTTATTTTCTTTGTTTTTAATAGGGAATTTGATGTTGATAGTATCAATTTTCCTGGACAAGTTCATCGATGGAGATTGAGTCAGTTGCTACAGAAAGGGACGAGGAAAGCGCACGAAACTATGTTAAATGTGTGTTAATATGATTTTTTTAATAGGAATTTTGATTTTTGAATTTTAAATTTTGCTCTTAAATGGTTTTAATCGGTTAAATTGGTTTTTAAATGAGTGAAAATTAATTATAAATTATTTAAAATGAATAAATTCCTATTAAAAATATTTTTATTTAATTTATTTTCTGTAGGATATGGCATTCGCAGCACGATTTATCGTAGTTACAGCACGAAATCGAATTCGTTCACATTTCTTAAGTTTATCGCAATCACTTTCGTCATGGATGCGTGGATTTCTACAATGTTTAGGTATATTTTTAATTTATATTTTAAGAAAAAATTTATTAAAATTATTTATTAATTGCAGATATTTTGATTGGAATCCCTAGTTTATGTGCTAGAGATTTAGATGCGAAAATTAGAGAAGAAAGATGTAAATATCTCGTTGCTGAGTTGCTCGTTCGGGTAATTTTTATTTGTTTATTAAAATTTATTTAAATTAATTTTTGGTTTTCATTTTAGCCAACGTTGGAAGACGATTTCGATAATTTATGCCAATTTATTAAACATCAAATACGCAAACAGAAAACGGAAAAATATAGAATAGTGAAATTTTCAATTAAAATTTTTATTTTAATTTAATTTTTTTATTTTATTTAAGGATCAAGAACGGCCACCGCCGATTCCGTATTCGTTCCAAACACCGAAAGGAATTGAAATCGATTTGAGGTTATTTAATAGAGGTGATTTTTTTGATTTAATTTAAATTATTTTATATTTTATTATAATTTTAATTTTTTTTTTATTTAGAAATTATGAAGAAAGTTTTAGTCGTTTTGAGTAATATCCTCGAAAGGGAAGCAAAGGGTTGGTTTCCGCAGTTTCGTGAGAAAACTATCGCAGATTTAAAACGTAATTTATTTTAATTTATTTTAATTTATTTTTTTCAATTTTATTTTTTTTATTTTTAGTGAAAAAATTAACAGACGTTGAAATCGAAAGGGTAAAATCGAAAATGATTTTTAAATTCAAATAAAAATTGATTTTTTTATTTTTAGCAAGCAAATATCGTTGTTATGGATGAATATTTACAACGTGTTTACACCGCTGTTTTATCGCATCCTGATATTTTCAGTCTGGGACATGGCATTGGTAGTTAATTTAATTAATTAATTTTTTTTTCAAATTTAATTTTTATTTTTTTAAAAAGGTAAATTACTCGTCGATCACGCTCAATCAATCGTTCTTATGCATCGCGCCGTTGAAAATGTCCAATGTAAATTACGCCAATCTCAAAACGAGGTTAATTTCTAAATTTTTTTATTTCTTTTTTTTTACAAATTAATTTTTAAATTTTTTTTTCAAGTTGGAAGAGCAGCTCGTGACACGTAATCCCATTTTGTCTCGTATCAAGACGTGGTTGAGAGAAAAATTGCATTCGGCTGAAGAGAAATTTGTCGTCGATCACATGTGGGCAGCGCACGAAGCGGCTCTTCAATTGTGTCGTGAAAATCATTTAGAACAAAATATTTACTTTTTACAGAGAGATTTAACTTTTATGAAAGAAGTATATAAAAATTATTCAATTATTTTGATTGTATAAAATTATTTTAAATTTTTTTTAATTTTCTTTTAGAGGGAACCGATTTTGCTACAGGAGTTGAGTAGAGTTAAAATCCCGACCCGAGTTTTTCATTGGCAAATTCAAATTTGGTGTCCTCGAAATTGGATTATAACCAAAGTGCAGCAGGGCGAATCTGAAGTTATTCCAACGGTTATTAATCGTAATTCGGCCGCTTCGTTTTCACGATTCGATCCAAATGAAGTATAAAAAATTATTTTTTATTTAATTTTGCATTTTTCTCAAATTTATTTTCATATTTTAGCCTCGTTTTCTCGTCGAAAAACAATCAACCCGAACAACGAGCACGAGATGGCCGCTTTGGAGGTGGTTTAATTATTGTTACCGCACTTTTTCGTGGTTGTGCAACCTCATGTTTCTATTCGGGGTAATTAAATAGAATTATAAAATAAAAATAATTTTTTTTTAAATATTTTTCAATTTATATCGACAGATCGTCATCCCCTGGTGCAGCCCCGTCAGTCTCCGCGCACTATTTTGCATCGAACCGTTTATGCCTGACTACGAAATCAACGATAAAGTGATTTTCTTAATTGAAAAATGTGTAAAATTTAATTAAAATATAAAATTTAAATTTTAGGGGATTTTAGTCCCGCGAAAATCGTCCGTAACTCAAACTCTTTGTTCACGACTCACCAAATTGTGGCGTCACATCTCCAAATCGCGAACCGAATTTGAAACTCGCCCCGACACCGGTTTCATCGGCAAAGGATTTACTCGGCACTTGAATCGATTATGGAATTACGTGCTCAAAGGATTGTGCGGGACCCTTATAACCGTTTTGGTTTTTCCCGTCGTTTGTATCGGCGTGTCGTGTGCGTCGTTGATTGTCGCCATTTCTGCACCTCTTTGGGTACCGGTCGTTACTTTGATTTTTCATTTGATTTGTGTTCTCGTTTACGATTTCGATTCGCCTGGTAATTATAGTAAGTTTTGATAGTTTTATTTGGTTTGTAAAATTTTTTTTATGGTTTTTAGATACGTCGTGTAATCCGTGGTTTTATCTACTCGAAGCTGTCGTTTGGAGGTTTTTTATTTTGGGATTTTTGCAGCCGATTGTGGCACTTATTGCTTTTTTTATTTGTCCTGTTATCACTTTCATCGTTTTGATGGGTATTTTTTTTTAATTTTGATTATATTAAGTTTTAGAAATTAATTTTTTGATATTAAAATACGAAAAAAATTCTTAAAAATCAAAAATTAATTGTTAAGAAATTTATAAAATCAAAAAATTAATTTTTAGAACTAAAAAATTTTTTAAAACACAAAAACTATTAAATTTTCAGTTGCAGTCGCCCGTCGTTTCTGTCGTTATGTGTGGGACGCCCTCATGTTCCACGCCGTGATCAAAAAACGCGGTCGTGTCCCTGCCAGCGACAGTTTCGTAGCCAGACGCATCGCAGGACCCGGTCTCGAATCCAAATATTTCTTCCAAATCCTCCCTGAACAAGCTTTAGCAGCTTTCGAAGCCAAACTAGAAATAGAAGAACTCAACGCCTACCGCGACGAAATCGAACGTCTCATTCAACGTCCTCAATCCGAATTCAACGACTTCATCACCAAAACCTTCCACCCTTTCTCGGCAGCTCTCGTCAAAGAAGGCGCTTACAAACAACTGGAAAAAGAATCGATCGACATCAGCAATGCATTGCGCGAAAAAGTCGACAGGCGTAAAATATCGTTACACACCGGACTCAACATTTCGGTTCGATCGAAAATCAAATTAATGCCGAGGGAATTAAAAGTAAAATCCAAAAAAACCCAAAAAAAATTTTAATTTTTATTTTAATTTTAATTTTTTATTCAAATTAGTTGACCATTAAACAAGCGGCCATTATGCAAGAGAAATTCTACCCGCAACATATTTTCCAGCGTTTAACCGTGAGCGAAGTGGAATTTTGGGAGAGCAAAGGGTTGTGTTTCGGTGATTGGCCGGGTCTTGCTGGACTCACGTTCTCCGAGATTTTTTCCTTGGATTTTTTGACGCCGTTGGAAGACGTCGATACGAGATTTCGTTTGCACGTTCAACACATGAATTTGTTTCGTTATGCGGAGATGTTGAGAACGGCCGAATATCGTGACGATTTGGACGTGGTCAGCACGGTCCATACGCCAAAGGGTTGAAAATGATGTTTTTAAGTGCTTTTATGTCTTTTTTTAAATTTTTTCTTTCTTTATAGGTAATATTCAAGTTCATACACCTTTTTTGGATATAAGTACATTTAATCCGCTCACTAAGAAAACGTCGACAGCGCGCAACAAAACGACCGATAAAAGGTATTAATGATTTTAGTAAAATTTTTGTTTTAAAAATAGTTTAAATCGATTAATTTAATCCTTTTAACACGAAAAAAAGACAAAATCGATTTGAAGTCGAACAAAAAACCAAAAATGAAAATTTTTTAAAAATAGAAAATTAATTAATTTAAAAAATTATTTTCAAACCAGATCAAATCGACCTTGGAAACGCCACTACACGCCATACAGTGCCGAAAAACTGTGGATCCCACTGCCGATCCCACACCCGGGTCTGATCGCAGTCATCATCCACAACCGCGACAGCGAACAACCGATCCAAATCGAAAGCGAGCAGTGCCAAGCAATCCTTCGCGCCATCGAAGAAGTCTGTTCGGGCGATCACGCTTACATCAGCATCGATTTAACACCACCCGACAGCCAAAGTCTCACCAGTCAAATCGCCGAAGACTCGATGGCGACCGGAATCGGCGCCGGTGGCGACGGCATCACCATCGGACGATCCACCAGCAACGATTTGGATACGGCAACAGTCGAAGATCGATCGAGTGGATCGATTAACGTCAATTTGGCTTCGAGCGAAGACATTACTTTGGAAGCCGATGTCGATCGTGTCACTTATAGTCACAGTTCTTATTCGACTACGGTTTAAATTTCGTTTTTAAATGGCAGCTTTTTTGTTTTTTTTAATTTTTAAGTTTTTTTTTTCGAGTTTTAGGCCTTTGATAAAATTATATATGGAAAAGTGCACTTAATTTGGTTTCATTTTTTTTTTTTTTTTTTTTTTAAATGCAAATTGTATAAATAATTAATTGTTAGCGTTAATAGTTAATTTTAGTGTTGAGAATTTTTAGATTTTTTTTTTTTTTGATTTTAAAAAAGGCCACATTTGAATTGTTTTTTGTGTGTGAAATGTTTAAATAATTTAAATTTTATGCAAATTTTTTTTTTTTTTTTTTTTTTTTTTAAATGGGGATTTGAATAAATTGAAATTATGTGTATAAAAATTATTTTTGCTTTTTAAAATAACATATCATTCAAATTCTAATGGTTATTTTTGTTTTTTTGTTTTTAAATTGAAATTTTTCTGTTTTATTTTCAATTTTTTTATTTTTGTTAATTAAATTTGTTTTTTTATTTAAATATAAATTTACAATTAATTGCTCAGGGCTTAAAAATGTTTTAATTTTTAAATTTTAATTCAAAAAAATAATTCTGAGCATTTTTTTTAAATTAATTTCCAATTAAAAAAGTAGAAAAAAATTAATTTTAGTATCAAATTGTAACTTTTCTATAAACGGTGAATGTCTGAATGTTATTAATCAATTTTATAATTTAAAAACAAAAAAAAAATTGAAAATTTATGCATATTTTTTAAAAAACAAAAGAAAAAAAAAAAAGGACCAAATTTTTTTAATTTTTTTTCATTTTATTATTTCCTTAAAAAAAAATCAAATTAATCGCTTTTTAAATGTTAGAAAAATGTCGTCTTTAAATAAAAAAAAATAAATAAAATCATGTAATAATTAAGTGATACGAATTTCAAATTTAATTTAAATATCGTAGAATTGTAATTAAATAATTTTTAAACAAAAATTCCAATTTTTAATAGGCGTAAAAAGAAACCAAAAAAAAATTAAAAAATGCACTTTAATTTTCTTTTTTAACTAATTTTAACTTCATGTCGCCTTATTAATAATAATATAATTATTTTCAAGAAATATGCATTGTTTAAAACGACTTTATGCAATTGTTTGTTTGATGATGAGAAATGTGCCCTTTGTTGATTTTTTTTAATTTTCTTTTTAGCTTTTTTTTTTTCTCGTCGTTTTCTTATACTTTTGTATATTTCTCTGCTGTTGCAGAAATAAAATTTTATTAAAATTATTTTATTTATTTAATTCAAGTAAAACCGCCATTAAAAATCTTTGCTTGGAGATATTAATAATTTAATATGTCGCCACTAGGGGTTAATCGATAAAACATTAAAATTTTTAATTTTATTTATTTAAAATCTTTTAAAATTGTTTAAATTTAATTTTGCAACGTTTTACGAGTTTTAATAAATTATTAATTTATTTGTTTTTTTTGCAGAGTTTTGACATTTCGTCACCAGGGTTAATGGTGGGTAAAGTTGACTGATTTTTAACTGATTTTATTAATTTTCTATTTAAAAAAATAGATGAAAATATCATTTACAGAACACGAAGAAATCGATACGGAGTTAAATGCGGATTCGGTCGAATGGTGTCCAGTGGAAAATTACAACAAATTCTTATTATGCGGCACTTATCAACTCGACGAAAAATCAAACGTTAAAAAATTTTTTAAAAAACCAAAAAAACAATTTTTAATTAAAATTTTTTTCCAGATCAAAGACCAAACACGAAACGGTCAAATTCACCTATACGAATTGGATATAAAAACAACAAAACTCAAACTGAAACAAAAAATAGAAACATGTGGAATTTTGGACATAAAATGGTCATTAAACCATTCAAAAACACCAAATTATGCAGCAGTCGATTCACACGGAAATTGTCAATTTTATTCGTTAACAAAAAGCGAAGAAAATCGCGAAAAAATGTCAAAATTAAACGAAATTCAAATAGAAACGAACGGTATGGGTCTGTCGCTAGACTGGAATATCGAAAACAAAGTCGTAACGAGCACTTCGAATGGAAATTTAACATTAATCGACACAAATAATTATAAAATTATAAGTAAATGGTCAGCGCATCAATACCAAGCTTGGACTTGCATTTTCGATCGTAATAATCATAATTTAATTTATTCAGGTTTGAGTTTAAACAAAAAATTTAAATTATTTAAAAAATTCAAAAAAATATTTTTTATTTCAGGTGGCGACGATTGCGATTTTAAATTATGGGATTCACGATTAAATCGATTCATCACAAACATCAAGAAAATGTAAAATAATTTTTATTTTTAAAAAAAATTAATTAATTAAATTTTATTATTTTTTTTTAAAGACACGAAATGGGCGTTACAAACGTAACTGTAAATCTCCAAAATGCAAATTATGTTTGTACCGGCAGGTAATTTGTTTATTTAATATGAATTTAAGTAAAATGCAGATTTTATTTTTAGTTACGATGAGAAAATTCGTGAATGGGATACTAGAAAGTTAATTAAACCAACGCAAGAAATTATAATTAACGGTGGAATATGGCGTATAAAGTACAGTCCTTTTGTTAGCAACGAAATAGCCGTAGCTGCAATGCATGATGGGATTCATATCGTTTCACTTTCGAGTAAGAAAATAATATAAAATTTTTAAGGGGGACGACATTCGCTGAAATCTCGTATGCGGTGAGATTTTGGATTTTGAATCGTGAAATCCGTAGAAATCCACTGGAATTTTGAAATCTATTGAAATTTATGTATTCATAGAAGTCATGAAATTATGGGTAGAATCTGTGAAATTATTCTTGAAATCCCATGAAATTTACTGAAATTTTGAAATTTACTGAAATCTTGAAATCTACTGAAATCGTGAAATCTACTGAAATCCTGAAATCTACTGAAATCCTGAAATCTACTGAAATCCTGAAATCTACTGAAATCCTGAAATCTTATAAAATCCTGGAATCTCATGAAATCTACTGAAATCCTGAAATCCTGAAATCCTGAAATCCTGAAATTCTGAAATCTACTAAAATCCTGAAATCCACTTAAATCCTCTAAAATCCTGAAATCCACTTAAATCCTCTAAAATCACAAAATCTTCTGAAATCCTGAAATCTTTTGAAATCTTAAAATCTTGTGAAATATTCTAAAATATTCTGAAATCCTGAAATCTGTAGTGAAATTCTTATGAAATCCATAAAATCATTCATAAAATCCAGTAAAATCCTTATGAAATCCAAACTATTATGGCAAGATTTCAAGATTTCAAGATCTTAAAATCTCATTTTTTTCCAATGGAACCAACAATCAGTGTTTAAGCATACGAAACTTACAATTCCATAAATCCAATATATGTATTTGCTTGGATTTCCTTAGAAATTTGCATTTTCTGCACTCAAATTTATGAACTTCCATGGATTTGCAGGATTTACGAATCATAAATCCACGGGTTATACGAAATTACCTCGAATGTCGACCCCCCAAAAAATAATCACCTAAAACAATATTTAATTCAAATCAAACAGCCCCAAACGATCATTTCGCCTTCAAACAACACAAATCAATCGTTTACGGCATCGATTTCAACCATTTTCAACACGAAAATCAACTAATGGCGTCGTGTTCCTTCTACGACCACAAAATGAAATTAATTTCACTAAAAAATACAAAATGACTAAAAACGAATTTATTAAACCCACAATCGACTACAATTTAATTAACAATAAAAAAAATTCAAAAAATGTAAATAAAAATATAAAAAATTGTAAAAATTCAATTTCTCGCGCTTCGTTCGGTCTCCATTAAACATTCGCGGACTAAAATCCTGGCGTGAACGATGCCTCGTTTGAGTCTTTCGGCCGAACTTTTGCTTCCAGCGTACGTTGGTCGTATATCCTTGCCCAGATCTTCGATAACTGCTAATAATTGTGCGTATTTGCTTTGCGGTTGTTGTTGTTGCTGTTGTTGTTGTTGACTACGTCCAAGTACAGGGATATTCGCCATTCCCGTTGGATTTGCTGCTGCGGCCGCTTGGAGTAACGAAATGTCGTCGTTGCGCGGTGTGCCCGGGTTACTTTGAGTTATTGCGCTCGGGGAATCTACCGCTTGTAGATCGTCATCCATTTTGTTACTACCTGTTGTTTTAAATTGTTTTTAGTTGGAAAAATTTTTTTTTTTTTGGTTTTACCGGCTTTTGTTGTTTTGTTGTTCAACATCGCGACGCCATTACCGAAATGAGATTTTTTTTTTGTTTTTTTGTTTATTTAAATTTTTAATTTTATTTTTAGGTTTTTGGTTTTTGTTTTAAGTTGTTTTTTTGTGTTTTGTGATTTTTTTTGTTTTGTTTTGTTTTTTAATTTTTGTTTTGTTTTTTTTTTAGTTATTTTGGTTGTTTGTGGTGGTCGTCGCGAGGTGGCGTTAGTTGGTGAAATGATTTCGTCGATAAGGTGCGGTGATAAGGAAATGTATGAAATAATTCGTTTTTTTTTCTTTGTATTTTATCTTATCGATTTTATTTTACTCCCATCCGTTTTAAATTAATGTTAAAGTCCAAGTTTTGATATTTTAATCGTTTTTCGTTACTTCCAGCGCACGAAATGATCCCCCTCGCAATTCGCATCGGAGTCGACGTTACGTGCATTTTGATAGGTAAAAAAAAAAATTCAAATTACCTTTTAATATTTAAAACCAAAAATAATTTCTACATTGCAGTCGGTATCCCTTTAATCATATTCAAATTAGCCGGAAAACCATTTCAAAGAGGATTTTTCTGCGATGACGAGAGTCTCCGACATCCATATAAGGACAGTACCATTACGAGCTTGGCTTTATATTTCATAGGAACAAATTCGAATTTAGTAACGGTAGAAACGTCTTTTCACGTTTAAAAAAATTATTTTAAATTAAAATAAAATTAAAAAATTTTTTTTAATCGAATACAAATTCCAGTTTACTTGTGTACGGCAGCCATTCGTAAGTGAACTAGAAATTCGTAAATTTAAATTTTTTTAATCGAATTCAGTTTCCAGTTCACTTGTGTACGGCGACCATTCAGAAGTGAACTAGAAATCGGTAATTTTTTTTTTTTTTAAATTTTTTTTTTTATTTTCAGATGATTATTTTCGAATTGTATCGAGCACGAAAATTCGTTTTACCCACACGAAATTTCGGACGTTATTCGTTGCCCGGTGTGTGCTGGGAATTGTATCGCGTCATCGGCATTTTCGGTTTCGGTTGTTGCGTGTCGACGTTGACGACCGACATCGCCAAATACACGATCGGACGTCTTCGGCCGCATTTTATAAAAGTCTGCGCACCCAATGTCACCTTAATGAACCAATTTTGCAACAATTCGCAAGGATTTAGTGTCTACGTCGAACAAGACATTTGCACCGGCGATGCGGCCATGTTGAGAGAAGCAAGGTTAAAAAATGGCGTCGAATTTAATTTTTTTTTTATAAATAAAATAAAATAAATTTTTAATTTTTTAGATTATCATTTCCATCGGGACATTCGTCGTTTTCGGCTTTTACGATGGTTTATCTCGTGGTAAAATGCGTTTTGTTCATTTTGAGATTTAGTGACGTTTTTAAAGATGGCGAATGTCGATTTTAACGAAATTAGATTTTTTTCACTTTTAAATATTTTTTAAGTGTAAAATATCATTTTTAACGTTGATTTCATTCTTATTTCCAGTTATATTTACAATCGAGATGGGAATGTAAAGAATTAAAACTACTTAAACCGTTAATTCAATTCGGTGCTTTGATGGCGGCAATGGCTTGTGGACTTTCGCGAATATCCGATTACAAACATCATTGGAGTGATGTTTTGGCTGGTTTATTACTCGGAACAACCGCTGCAATTATTATAGTAATTAATTTTATTTTTAAAAAAATATTAAAAAAATTAATTTGAATTTTAATTTGAATTTTTAGGTTTTTTTCGTTTCTGGTTTATTCAAACCACGTGAATTAACGCAGGATAAAAACACACTTCCATTGAGAACTGGTCAACAAAAGTATTACACGCCGCAAGAAACGTTCGATAATCGTTCGTCGAATGTCGGCAGTTACGAAGTGTCACCGTGACGTCACCAAACACCCCTTCTCGAAATAAATCCATGGAATTGGGGCGAATTAATGGATAAAAAATATTTTTACACGGCTGTTAATGCGACTGTTTAATTGTTTTTATTTTTTTTTTTGTTTTAATTTATTTTGAAAGGGGTGTTTTTGGTGCGAAATCAATCAAAACGTTTTAAATTTAATTCTTCGTTATTTTATATTATATTTTATGTAAAATGTCACATTTTTATTGTACTTAAATAAATATTGAATTATTTTTTTTAATATTTTTGTTTTTTTTTATTTCATTTTAAATTTACCGCCATATTTAGTTAGCATTAATGTCGATAGGTTGCGCTAATTTTATATTTAAATAAAAATTACTTTAGTTTTAAATAGTAATTAATTATTATAATAAATTAACTAATAATAATAAATAAATAAATAAATATTTAATAATAATTTATAAACACCCAATAAAAATCGTTGTTTTGGTAAACATCAAAAATGGCCGTTTCGTTATCAAAGTTGAAAATGCCGATAAAGAAGAATAAATACAATGATAACGATAAAGTGACAGCAAAGCTTAAATCATGTCACCGGTAACGATAGGGTTGGAAATAACATGTCTTTTAATAGGTAAATAATAATAACTCGACATTAAAACAATTATAAAAAACAATTTTCGTATTTACAGTTGGAATCCCAACCTTTATCCATAATTTATTAACATCAACATTCGTATTCAAGCGTGGATTCTTCTGCAACGATCAAACAATCGCTTATCCAGACAAACCCGATACAATAAGCGGTACTTTCATATTCACGACCATCATAACACCGAACCTAATCGCGGTATACAAAAAATCATTAAAAAAACTCAACAAATTTAATTTAATTAAAACAAAAAAATTTAAAAAAAATTATTTTCATTTACAGATACTCATTTTGGAATGGTCTCGAGCTCGTCGGTTGAAATTAACGAGGAAAAAATTAATTTTAACAATTTATCGAATTTATTTATTTTTCTTATTCGGTGGTTTCATCGCTACGGGAACCACCGAAATTCTCAAATTTGTTACTGGACGTTTGAGACCGAATTTCCTACGAATTTGTGAAGCGAATGGGACTCTTTTAGATGAATTTTGTAGAAATTCACTCGGATACGACGTATATGTCGACCAAGACGTGTGTACGAACGATTCTTTGTTGATTCCTTTCGTCAGGTTTTTGATTAAAATTGAAATTTTTGTTTTTTTTTTAATTTTTTATATTTTTAGAGATTCTTTCCCATCGGCTCATACTTCAGCTGCTTTTTATTGTGTTGTATTTTTAGTCGTGAGTATTTAATTTAATTTTTTTAATTTTATTTTGTATTAAAAATTTGAATTTTTTTATTTATTTCAGTCTTATTTACAATCGAGTTGGAAATGCGGTGAATTTAAATTATTTAAAGGATTTATTCAATACTTAGCTATTTTATTAGCGATTTGTATATCTTTAACACGAATTACTGATTACAAACATCATCCAACTGATGTTTTCGGTGGTGTTTTAATAGGGATTTTAACAGCTTTGATTACAATTAATCAAATGAAGAAAAATAATATTTTAAATGATTAAAAAAAATATAATTTTTGTTAAAATTTTAATTTTAATATTTTAAAAAAAAAATCAAAGATTTATAAAATCTCAGATTTGTGTTGAGAATTTAATAAAATAATTATTAAATCACCAAATCCGCTTTGATTGAATTGCGGTCATCAAATGATTAAAAACCACATTTCCCACGTGTTTTTCCCACCGATAAAAAAATTAATTTTTAATTTTTTTTATCAAATTGATAAAATATCAAGTTTGAATTACCTTTTAAAACAAATCTCTATCGAAATCACGATGAATCCTTCGCTAGCAGCCATAGCAACTGACATTACGTGTATTTTAATAGGTAAAAAACAAAATATTAAAAAAAAAAACATTTTAAATTAATTTTTAATTATTTCTAGTTGGAATTCCGTCATTTTTCTACACTCAACTCATTGAAAATTATGTATTTAAACGTGGATTCTTCTGCAATGACCAAAGTATCGCATTTAAAGCCAAACAAAATACCATCGACAATATCGCCATTCGCGCTATACCAATCGCGATAAACTTAATAACCGTAAATTAAATTAAATTATGTAAAAATAATTCTAAAATATATTTTTTTAAATTACAGATAATTATTTTCGAATCGTTTCGAGCTCTTCGATTCAAATTAACCCTTCGAATTTTTATTTTTAAATTTTATCGAATTTTTTCTGTTTTTATTTTTGGTTTTTTAATGGGTGAATCGTCAAATAACATTATAAAAACAATTACTGGACGTCTCAGGCCGTATTTCTTGGATATTTGTCAACCGAATGCGACACTTCTCGATCGATTTTGTAAGAATTCATTAGGATACGACGTGTACGTCGATCAAGACGTGTGTACGGGTGACGTCACTGACGTTACTTTCGCCAGGTTTTCATTTTGAATTTTTAAATTTATTTATTTTAATAATTTTTATTTTTTAGGGATTCGTTTGCATCTGGACATGCGGTACTTATGTTTTATTCGATGATTTATTTCGCTGTAAAATTCATTTTTTAAATATTTTTTTAATTTTTAATTTAATTTTTTTTTTAAAGTTTTATTTAGAATCGCGTTGGGAATTTAATGAATTTAAATTATTCAAAGGATTTATTCAATTGGTTGGTATTTTATTAGCGATTTGTATAAGTTTGACAAGAATTTCGGATAATAAACATCATTCGAGCGATGTTGTGGCAGGAATTCTAATCGGGATCGCCTTAGCATTGATTATTGTAAATTAAAATTTTAATTTAATTTAAATTTTTAATTTTATTTATTTTTTAAAAGGTTTATTACGTATCGGATTTATTCGAAGAGGAAAATACTAAGCAAAAACAAACCAACGATGAAAAAGAAATTATTAAATGATCTGAAATTTAATTTTAAATGAATAAAATAATTTATTTTAAATATTCAAAAATCGCGCCGTCTCGTGTCAACTCAATGAACGATAAAAAAATATTTTAATTATCTAAAAAAATTGCAAAATCACCTTAAATTAGTGCAACCGAATGAAATAACCAAACATTTTATCAAATCCGATAAAATAAAAAATCATTCGTAAACGAATTCCAACGAAAAAACGATGTCTTGGATACTACCGACAATCGTCGACATCGCGTGTCTTTTAATAGGTAAATTAAACAGAAAAAATACAAAAACAATTTTAAAATTAAATTTAACAAAATGAACAGTCGGTATCCCAATGTATTTCCACAATCCACTAATGAAATCGCTAGTATTTAAACGTGGATTCTTCTGCAACGATGAAACGATCGCTTATCCACACAAACCATCAACAATCAGCGATTTCGTCCTTCACTTCACGGCCATCGCGATCAACTTAATAACGGTATAAACAAAAAACATTAAAATAAATTTTAAAAACAAATTATTTAAAAAAAAATTATATTTAACCACAGATTACCATTTTCGAATTATTTCGAGCTCGACGATCGAATTTAACGAGGTCAAGTTTCGCTTTCGGTTTGTACCGAATAATTTTATTTTTCGCATTTGGTTATTTTATCACCGAATCGACAAGTACCGTTATCAAAGTGATGATAGGACGTCTGAGACCTTTTTTCCTACAAATTTGTCAACCAAATACAACACTTCTCCAACAACTTTGTCGAGATTCAAGAGGTTTCGATATTTATGTCGAAGGTGACGTATGCACTGGTGATCCATTGAATGTTATTTATGCGAGGTGAATTGAAAATTATTTAATTTTTTTAAATATTTTTATGTTTTTATGTTTTTTTAGGGATTCTTTTCCATCGGGACACGCTGCAATTGCTGTTTATTCCATGATTTATCTCGTTGTAATTATCATTTGAGTGGAAATTAATTTATTTGAATTTTAATTATTTTTTTTTATTTTTAGTTTTATTTGGAATTACGTTGGACTTTTGATGAATTTAAATTATTTAAAGTATTTATTCAATTTGGAGCTGTTTTATTAGCATTGGCAACGAGTTTAACTCGAATTAACGATTATAAACACGATTATAACGATATTTTAGGCGGTTTTATATTGGGATTTGTTGTTGTTTCTTGTGTTGTAAGTTGAATTAATTTTATTTTGGTAATTTTTATATTTAAAGGTTAATGTCGTTGAACTTGATGTCGTTGATGCCATTTTTAGTAATGTTTGTTAATGGGGTTAATATTTTTATTACGTTTTAACTCTTTTTTCTTTGACATTCATGTTCCTAATGACCTTGTTGAGGCTAAAAATATGAATTATTTAATTTTGCCTTGGATTTTTTACACGTTGTTTGTTTTTAATTCGGATGAAAATTAATTTAATTCGATTTGCTTTGAAAGTAAAACGTGAAATTTTGTAATTAAAAAAATTACTTTTCACACTTGACCTATTTTTTTTAATTTGTTTTAATTTTTACTATTGTTTATTTTAAGGTTTTTTTCGTCGCTGATTTATTTGGATCGAAAAAAGAGAATTTTGAATTAAATAACGAAAGTGACGGTGAAAAAAAGCCATTGTTGGATAATCGAAGATGATGATTTTTAAAATTTAATTTTTATAATTTTAATTGATTTTTTAATTACATTTAATTAGTAGAATTAAATAAAATATTTATGCAAAAATCTATTTTTATTTAATCGATCGATAGTTCAATTAGAAAAAATAAGGCCATATTTGATAACAAAAGATAAACAAACCACACAAGCGCCACCTGGCGTCAAACCCCCGCAACCAACCAAAACATTTAAATACAAAACTAAACAAAACTAAAAAAATAAACCACTAATTAATTAACCACTTTTAACTCCCAACTAAAAAAAAAAAAAAAACTAAATCAAAAACCCAACAAATTCACTCGCCCTCGAATCACAATCGACTTAAACCACCGACCATTCGTCACCTCTCGCTCGGAGTCCCACGAAACCCTCCAAACCCCTCAAACTAAACCACAACACCACTAAAACCCCCAATCACCCATTTCCCCCCACAAAAAACCAACTAAAAACCCCAAATCAACTTTATTCACGTAACCGACCCGATGACGTCACAACCACCACCGCGCAGGTGTGTAACAACAACAGTCGAGTGAAAAATGGCTTCGCGGTGAGACGGAAGAAAATGAACTTCTACGAAAATACGTGTTTCAGATGCGGACAATTAGTTTACCAAGTGGATAAAATCGGTCCACTTAAAGATTTCACTTTCTTTCATCAACAATGTTTCAAATGCGCAGTTTGCGGCACAAAATTGACGCTACGCACATATTTCAACAATCAACAAATAATCGAAGACCGCGAAGTTTACTGCAACAGCCACGTACCGAAAATCGGAGCGGGACATTTGGACGGACAAGCGGTGGGGATTCGTTCGGCATTGAACGTACCGAAAACGGCGAATTTAGTGAACGAACAAATCAGAGGCGCTGGCAAAGGAACGTTCGATGCCGAATCGCTCGGAATACGACAGTTAATGACGAAAAATACGAGTAAAAACGACGAACGAATTTTAATTAATTCGTCCATCACTAATATTAATCATCAACACGAAAATTATGCTCCCAAATTCGATGCGACGGCTTTACACATCAGCCACGCTCTCAAAGCCACCGAATTGCATAGGAAATACAACTACGAACGAAATCTCAACGATTATTTGGTAAATTTAATTTTTAGATACGATTTTTTTTGGTAAATTTATTTTTAGATACGATTTCTGGGTGTTTTAAGCTGTTTTTCACACTCGTGGTTTCGACCGGTTTCTTGTATTTTATTTTAAAAATAATTTTTAGTGTTAAATCTAGTTATCGGTCGCGACCGGTTCATTTTTTGTAATTTTTAGATACGCGATTTTTCGGTCGGGTTTTTTTTCGGGGTTACGAAAGAGGATTTTTTAAAATGTATTAATTCACTTCCGGTAGTTTAAAAAAAGATAAAAATCACGTTTTTTTAATATAAATAAAATTAAATTTTCCTTTTCCTGTTTTTATTGCACTTCCGCGATATTAACAAATCGGAGATTAAATTTAAAAAAAAAAATAGGAAAATGGCGATATTTGAATGCAATCGATGCGTGGAATGTTGATGTAGGTCACGTGGCCATTTTTACCTCGAGCCAGGGTCAACATACTTTAGCTTAAAATCGTGTTTTGTATTTTTTCATCGTTTTTGGATATTTAAATTTTTCTAATTTTTCATTTTTCGTCTTTTTAATCTTTTGAAAAACGAGTTGAAAATGGCCGATTGTTAGTCGATGCGGAACTATCGAATTTTGTCATCAGAATCGGGTGTTTGAAAAGCGTGAAAAATGTTAATAGAAAACGTATTGTTTTGCAGGACAGAGACACACAAACTAAACTGGAAATGCGTCATAGATCGGAGGAAGACGATTTGTATAAACGATTCGCGCATCACAGAGCTCAAGAAGAAAAGGCGATGGATATCGAAATTAAGGTTTTAATTCACAAGCGAACTGGAAATTTTTTTAAAATTTATTCATTAAATTGAAAATATTTTTGGAATTTATTCAAAATTCAACTGGAAAATATTTTTGAAATTTATTTTTTTTAATCATTCACAAGTGAACTGGAATTTTTTTTATTTATTCACAAGTGAACTGGAAAATATTCTATTCATTTACAAGTGAACTGGAAAATTTAAAAAAATATTTAATTAGTTGAAAAAATTAAAATAAATTTCCATATTCACAAGTGGACTGGAAGAATAATTTTTTTTTAAATTTTTTATATTCACAAGTAAACTAGAAAATGTTTTTTTTACTAAAAATTTGCATAAATTTAAAACTGAACTGGAAAAAAATATTTTCTATTTACAACTGAACTGGAAAAAAATATTTTCTATTTACAACTGAACTAGAAAAAATTTTTTTTTATTTACAACTGTACTGGAAAAAAATCTTCACAATTCACAAGTGAACTAGAAATTAATTTTTTAAAAAAAAAATACTGAAGTCAACTGGAAAATGATTTTTCCCATTCACAAGTATACTGGAAACATTTACTAATTAATTTCCATTTCCAAATCTTTTAACAGGAGGAATGGGAGAAGGAATTGGAGCGTTTAACCCACATTTTCGAGCAAGAAATAAAAACAAAAAAACGAAAAGACGAAAAACAAGCGCTGAGTTTACGTCACCAACTCCAACGAGACGATTTACAAAAGACGTACAGCACTAAACGAGACAAACGAAGGGAGCATTTGACCAGACAAATATTGGAAGAAGAACGAGCGGCGACGGCTGCGATGGTCGAAAAACACAGCAAAGAAATGCTCAGTTTAATAAACGAAAAGAAAAAAGAATTTTTACGAGTAAAAATTTAAATTTAACAAAAAATTTAATATTTTTTTAAAAAAATTTTTATTTTTATTTTACAGATGAATTATGCTTATCACAACAAAGATGGCGTCGAGGAAGAAGAAGCAGTTCCGTATCCGTCGCAACCGCCCCCGCCATCACCGCCCTCTTTCGCCAAAGTCGAGATTTATGCCGATCCCGAGGTGTTCGCAGAGTTCGACACGATCGCGATTAACGTAAAATTTATGCAAATTATTTTTTTTTAAATTTTTTAAATTTATGCAAATTTTATTTTTAGGTTGCGCAAGAAGATCAGAAGACTTTTACCGATTTGGTGCGCATGTTGATCGGTAAATGCAGCAGCGACGTGGAAAAAGCGAGGTTTGTCGTTTCCCAGTTCACTCGTGAATTCACAACTCGACTGGAAATCCGAATTGCAATTTATTTACCACTGGGAATTGTGGGAGTGAAATTCCAGTTCACTCGTGAGTTCACGAATCGACTGGAATTCGAATTGCAACTTATTCAACTGGGAATTGTGGGAGTGAAATTCCAGTCCACTTTTGAATACACAACCGAACTGGGATTCGAAAAGCGAATAAAAATTTGATTTTTCAGAACGATTTTCCGTTGGATCACGGTCAAGAACCTCAACACGATGCAATTCGACGAAAACGTTCGTGCCGATACCCCGATGGGGCTACTCAGGGGCATCAAACACGGCACCGAGAGCTATCACGTACTTTTCAAACGTCTTTGCAGGTATTTCGTATTCCATTCGACTTTTGAATTCACTAGTGAACTGGAATCTGAAAATTTTTTTATTTCGTAAAGCTACGCCGGTCTGCACTGCGTCGTCATCAAAGGCTACTCGAAAAGCGCCGGCTACCAGCCCGGAATCCGATTCGAAGACAACCGTTTCCGTAATTCGTGGAACGCAGTTTACGTAGCCAAAGCGTGGCGATTCGTACAATGCAATTGGGGCGCGCGTCATCTCGTCAATGCCAAACAAGCGCCGCGCAACGGCAGCGCCACCCGTGGCAAAAGCGACAGTCTCCGTTACGAATACGACGATCACTACTTTTTAACCGATCCGCGCGAATTCATCTACGAATTCTTCCCGCTGCAAACCGAATGGCAACTGTTACGTCACGCCGTATCACTCCGCGAATTCGAGGAACTACCTTTCGTCCGCTCTTTATTTTTCCGTTACAGGCTCTACTTCCCCGACGCCGAACGTATTCGAGCCGTCATGTCGACCGACAACACCGGCGCCACCACAATTCGAATCGGTATCCCGGCAGCCCTTTCGTCGACACTCATTTTCCATTACAATTTAAAATTTTATTCGAACGACGACGATTCGTACGACGACGTCTCGTTGAAACGGTTCGTCATGCAGTCGGTAGTGGGCAACACGGTCGCTTTTCGTGTTCATGCGCCGTGCGCAGGCGCACTACTTCTCGACGTGTTCGCAAACAGCGTCACTCCCAGTGAGTATTTACAAGGCGAACCGATGAAATTCAAAAGTGTTTGTAAATTTAAAATCCGTTGCGACGAGTTGCGCACAGTCATGGTTCCGTTGCCCGACTGCGCAAGTGGCGAATGGGGTCCGATGAAGGCGACGAGGCTTTTCGGCTTGATTCCGTTGACGCATCGGGATTCGTTGATTTTCGCTTCGCGGGATTTGCAAATCCAGTTCCGGATGTCGCGCCCCCTCACAGATTTCATGGCCACTTTGCATAAAAATGGCGTCGAGCAGAAGAAGTTGGGGAAATACGTCACGCACAACGTCGTCGATGACGTCGTCACCTTCGTCGTGGGTTTTCCGGAAGAAGGGCAGTACGGGATGGATATTTACACGCGAGATTTGGATCACGATTTGCCCGAGACCAACGAGAAACAGTTGCTGACGCATTGTTGTAAATATTTAATCAATTCGTCCAAAAGGAATTAGGACTAGTCACCATTTTTTATTTATTTTTATATAACATAAAATGCCTTTTGGGTAATTTTTTCCTTTTCCAGTTCACTCGTGAATTCAAAAACGAACTGGAATGTAAATAGAAGTATTTTTATGTTATTCCAGTCGAGTTGTGGATTCAAAAGTGAACTGGGAAATGTATAACGTTATTCCAGTCGAGTTGTGGGTGCAAAAGTGAACTGGGAAATGCATAATGTAATTCCAGTCGAGTTGTGGGTTCAAAAGTGAACTGGAAAATGTTTTATTATTATTCTAGTTCACTAGTGAATTGAAATGTCGACTGGAATTCGAAGCGAGATTTAAAATGACAATTTTGTGGATTTTTTTGTATTTTTTTGATGAAATTTATTTATTGAATTGAAAATATTTGATAAAAATGTATTTTATGGGATTTTTTAGTATTTTTTTGTTTGTTTTATAGAACGGAATTTATTATTCGAGGGTATTATAAGGATTTGATATTCAAAGTGCAATTATTATTTGATACGTTTATAAGAAATAATATATAAATATAAAGGATTAATTATGTAAAGATTTATTTTATTATTGTTGATGGTTTTTTTTATTGTATTTTGTAATTTATGGTTGTTGAATGATGATTTATATATGAAATGGAGTTAAATAAACACGAATTTAAGTGGAATTTGAATTTAGTTTAATTTTACAAGTTATTTTGATAATTAGGTTCGTTTTAGTCGCTTTAGCGATTGATGAGGAAGATGGTGTGAGAGATTTTTCGTTCTCAGTCTTGTGAGTATTAAATTTTCTATTTTACTTACCTTTTTTAATCGATTTATTTAATATTATATGCTTTAATCGTTTTAAAATGTTTTAAAACATTGCGATTGGCTTTTTTAAATTAGAATTTTTATTTTAGTTCGGGGCATTTAAACGCATCTTTAAAAGTCCGTCGTCTGCTACAGTTGGATTGCAACTGCGCATGCGCCGAGTCGAATATGGGGATATGTATTAAGAGAAGTATCAATGTTATTTTTATGATTTATTTATTATTACAAAATTATTACTATTATTATTAAATTATTATGTTGCAGTCAAATTGATGTTTATTCGTTCGACAACGAACAATATCATTTATTAAATTGCACGAACGATTTAAAATCGACTAAAAAGCCACTGAAACCAATTCGTAGACCAAATAAGACCGAAAATGAAAAGAAAAGTAAGAAAATAATAAATTTCGTATTTAAAAAATTAATTTTACTTATTATTTAATAGTAATTAAACCAACTGTGAAATTTATGCCATATCTTAGCACGGAATCGATCGAAACGTGTAATAAAATCAATTCTAAAAAATATTTCAACATTAAAATAATCAATTTTAATCGTTTCCAGATCAAAGTAATCGACTTTTACCGATCCTAAACCCAGAAAAACGTGCAAATCAATTAACCTTCGACTTCCCAGAAGGTGAGAAAAATAATTTCAAATTTCAAATTTATTTTAGATGTTCGATAGCCTATTAGCAAAGCCGATTACGAAATAATCTTTTAAAACATATAAATTTCAGTAAAAATCTTTTTTTCTATGATGGAAACATCCTTCTTCTCTAGAATTACATTTAAAGTAAGTGATGTGATGTCATACTTTAAATATAAAAACGACTCCAAATCGTACTGCAATTGGCCAGCAGATCGGATTTCACTGCAAAATTAATTTCATGAATTAAAGTTTAAAATTTAAAATATTAAATTACCGCGTTTTCTTTCGTCCGAGTCATCCAAACACAAATTCCATCGCATAATTGACTGGAATGAAGACATTACCACCAATTGCAGTACGATTTGGAGTCATTTTTATATTTAAAGTATGACATCACTTACTTTAAATGCAACATTCGATGCATCCTGGACCAATGAAATGTAATTACGATAACGTTTACGCAGTAATTCTAGAGAAAAAATTTTTTTTTTTTATTGAAAGTTATATCTTTTAAAATATCATTTCTTTTTTAGTCGCGTATGAAAATTGCTTCGAATGCAAATTGTGATGCAAAAACGGACGTTGTATCGAAGGAAGTCGGCGATGCGAAGGCGAATACGACTGTAAAGACCACAGCGACCGAGCCAATTGTAATGATGCTAAGCCGTATACAAAACGACAGTGCTTGCAGTCATATTATCGACCAGAGTTTCAGGTCAGACAGTTGGTTGCACGTAAGTTGATTGAACTGAACATAGCCCTGGGGTTTTCAATATAATCTTTGCTACGGTTTTAAATTTAGGAATTGAATGGCAAACTCGAGAATTCTTAATTTTTCGAGGCCAAAATCAAACGATGCGAGCTGGGAGTGTAAACATTCTAACAGTTCATTTGCCCTGGGGTTGTACTAAATGTGTATAAAATTCCACTTTAATCTGTGCGACTTTCTGTGAAAAATTCTAGTTTAAAATTTCCAAATTGATTGGCAAGGGCAAGAATTTTTAATTTTTAGCAATTTTTGCAATTTCAAAGTGTCTGAAATTGAATTTAAGAATATGCTACTAATTTGGAAAAATCCGAATTTGAAATTACCAAATGTTAGGTTTGAGTTGTAATCTTCGGAAGACTGCCATAGTCGAACGAGACAGGTTTGGAGTCTGAAATTTGGACCGAACATAAGACTTGGAGTATACAAAGTTGTTCTACTGTTTTTGAAAAATCGCGTGATTGATCGTGAGTTTTAAAAAAATCTAATATTTGAGTGTTTGCCTTCGAAAGGCTACCAAAGCCAAACGAGTCGGGTTGGGAATCTGAAATTTGGACTAGACAGAGTCGTTTTTTGGAAATTTGGACCAAATTTGGACCAAACATACCCCAAATAGTGTACTGAAAGTGTGTAAAATTTTATTAAAATTGGTGGTTTAAATTTTGAAAAATTTCAGATTAAAAACTCCGCATTGACAAGCAAAGGTAATACAGTTATGGTTTCAGGGACCGTGCTCGAAAGGCTGCCAAACTGGAACGAGACGAGTTGGGGATCTGAAATTTTGGACCACACATAGCCCAAGGGATGTACTTAATGTGTATAAAATTTTCTTACAATCAGTGGTTCTGATTTTGAAAAATCCGAGATTTTGAAAATCCGAGATGCATTGACAGGCGATGGCAATACATTTAAGGTTTCAGCGGCCACTCTGGAAAAGCGGTAAAATTCAAACGAGACGAGTCGGGAGTTTGAAATTTGGATCTGACATAGCCCAGGGAGTGTACTAAATGTGGGCCAAATTTGGTTAAAATCGATGGTTTTGATTTTGATAATTATAAGATTGTTCAATAACATGAAATTTCACACAAATGCATAATTTATTTTTTAATATATTTTTTAAATTCTTATACATATATAAATACTTTAATTTGTATATAAAGTTCTAAATGTACTGTATATCATAAAATAATTAGGCATTCCACACTTTGTCCATAGTACAGCCATAACACCACTAGAGGCTATCGTAGCCGTTCTCAAAGAAGAATGCAATCGATAATAAACCTGGAAACGATTCGATGAAAACAAGATGGGAACAGTAAACAGTTGGATATACCAGTCTTAAACAAAACATTCGTATTAATACTATAGTGGATGCCGATAACTGATTTCAAAACAGACATTTGTATCTTAAAGGTAATACGAAATTTTATATTAAATCCGAGAAAAATAGTCTAAATAATTTAATTTCTTTATTTTATACGTTATGTTTTTGATTCGTAGATGGCACAACAGCAGAAATCAAACCTTTTAATCAAAAGCCACGAATGTTAACATCACAAATGGCATTAAACTAGCAGTTGACTAAAGATCCGTAAGTAATAAAATGAAGTCGATTTAGAAATTTTAGAAATTTAATTTTAAATTAAATAATCCTTTAGAATACCCACGAGATATTTTACCTGAAAATTGATTTTCGTAAAAATTTGAAAATTGGAAAATTTGCTATTTCTTGCTGGCAACTTTTGGTAAGTTAAAATATTGATATTAAAAGGCAAATTGTATAAAATAGCGGAATATTCTATCACAACTCGTCTAAAGAAACAGTTTATTACTTTGTCTCGGCAGTTAAAATAAGCAAATTACATACAGTAAAGCATTCGAAGCTTTAAGAAGTAGATACGTTTGATAAGAATAATGCACGTTAGTGCTCTGCCAATTAAAAATTGTGGTTATTAGTTGAATAATCAGTTTGGTTGCGGGTTTCGTGATGACTTATAAACTGCTAGATTAATGTGTATAATTTTTTTTTTATTAAAATCTACATAAAAAACCCTAATTCTAGTTGCTGCTACTGTAGCCAACCGTATTGCTTTTTCTGTGGTTTTCCCAATAAGCAGACGAGTCGGGGGTCTGAAATTTGGACTTAAGGTACCACAAAGGTTGTATTTAATGTGTGTAAAACTTTATTACAATCAGTGGTTCGATAACTCCGCATTGACAGGCAGTGGTGAAACATTTAAGGTATCAGCAGCCATGCTCGAAAGGCAGTAAAATTCAAACGACTCGAGTTGGGTGCCTGAAATTTGGACCCGACATAGCCCAGGGGGTGTGCTAAATGTGGGCAAAATTCGGTTAAAATTGATGGTTCGGATTTTGAGAAATCCGAGATTGAAAAGACGGCATTGACAGGCGATGGTAATTTAAAGTTTCAAGGGCCGTGCTCGAAAGGCAGCCAAACAGGAACGAGACTAGTCAGGGGTCTGAAATTTGGACCTAAGGTACCTCAAAGGTTGTATTTAATGTGTGTAAAATTCTATTAAAATTTGTGGTTGATTTTACATTAATAAAAATTTTCAATTATGTCAAATATTAATATTTTCAAAAGCAAACAACAAAGTAAGTTGTATTTATTTTAACAAATTTTAACAAATTACATCCACATATGTTGTACAGATTTGTGTTTGGCATTTATTTAGTATTTGCCACATCTAAACGATTTTACGAGTTTAATATCGTATTTTGCTTTTATGTCTCGCGATTCAACGAGTGCATTGTTATGTTAACCGGGCCATTGTATTTACCA
Organism: Henia vesuviana; assembly: GCA_034696185.1. Lineage (NCBI taxonomy): Eukaryota > Metazoa > Arthropoda > Chilopoda > Geophilomorpha > Dignathodontidae > Henia > Henia vesuviana. The sequence continues at coordinate 1,194 of JAQFZU010000273.1, read as the reverse complement.
GAGTTAAGAGTCGCAGTATTTTTAATTGTGGAAATATTTTTATCGTTTTATTTGAATTTTTGTAGAAACGATTCGGATGGTCGGAAAATCGTACGGTGCGAATTGATCGGTTCCCACACACTTTTTTAAGGTGTTGTTGGGTCATACGTGGGATAATCATTATTTTTTGGAGTGTTACAAATTCCGTAATGCTGTACACGAAATTATCGATTTGAGTAATTATCGGGTGACGCGAGAGGAATTGGAAAGAGATTCTGGTTTTATGATATTTAGGATGTTGGATGATGCACTTATTTCCCATGAAGATCCTTTCCCGCCATCGGTATTACTTTCAATGCAATTTGTGTATTATTCAAATTTATTTGTTTTTAAAAAAAATCAAATTTATAGAGTTCCGAAGAAGAAGCTGGATCGTCGTCATTTCAACTGTTGGAATTTAGCTCCCCTTAAATTTAAATAGTAATAAACAATTATTAGGTATTTTTTAAAATGTTTGTTTTTGTTACAAATTTTTATTACTTTCGATATCGATAAATCGAAACTACCGAGTCTTTGATTTACGAAACTGTCGTAAGTCGTGAGTTGAATTTGGTTTATTGGCGGCGGAGGGCGCTGCCCGCGGTCGATTCTCATTGGCTGGTATTCTTTCGCGCGCATTTTTGTTATCGTCGTCGACTCGTTCGGTTCGTCGGTCGTCGTGCCGCTGTAAATCTCGTGTTAATCGTAAGTTTTTATTATTAAATCTCGTCGTCATTAATTTTAACCGATCTTACTATTTATTTGCGTTTAATTTATTTTAAATTTAACCATTTAATTTTTTAAGGGATTTACGAAAACGAGTGTCGTGAGTATTTATTATTAAGTTTCAGATTTTTTTGTAAAGTATTTCAATTGCTTTCTTTGAAGAAAGATTGAAGAAAGATGTTTCCATCATAGAAAATTTTTTTTTTATTGAAATTTATATCTTTTAAAATATCATTTCTTTTTTAGTCGCGTATGAAAATTGCTTCGAATGCAAATTCCGATGCAAAAACGGACGTTGTATCGAAGGAAGTCGGCGATGCAAAGGCGAATACGACTGCAAAGACCACAACGACCGAGCCAATTGTAATGATGTTAAGCCGTTGCAGTATTGCTAAAAACAAGTGACATTGTTACATCGACATATTATCGACCCGAGTCTCAGGACGGACA
>JAQFZU010000272.1:0-34301 GCA_034696185.1 Henia vesuviana | reverse complement strand
CCTGGTTCCCATCTCGGCATTTGACTTGTGTTAAGATAAATGGATTGTGTTTAAAAAACGGAGTGTGTAAGATTTTACGTTTGCGACAGGTCGCGTATGGCCATAGTAGCTGCTGGCAACCTTAAGCAAAATACCTACCTACCTACCTATCACCAGAGTCAACCTGAATTCTCGACTAAGTTCAAAGTCGGAGATGTGATCATTCTCACCCAAGAGAGCATTTCTCGCCATTGCTGGTTGCTTGCAAGGATTACAAAAACCTTCCAAGGACATGATGGTTTTCTTCGGGCCTGCAAGATGCAAATACTTTCCGGTCAATGGCTAAGTTGGTCCGTGAAACATTTGTGCCTCTTGAAGGTTTGATGGATCAGCACGGCAAGAAAGGATGTTTAGCCCTTAGTCACTTAAGGCCTTTTCTAATGGTTAGTTCACACTTGCATTCACACCTGCACGTAAAGTAAGAAAACTTAACGTAAAGTGCATTGTGGGATTGAAATTTGTTGAAATTAAAGTAATTCCTTAAATCACACATGTTTTGATTTAAGGACGTAACTTAACTTAAGGAATTACGTTCAGCCAATCACAATGTACATCAAATCTCAAGCTGACACGAGAAATGATGAGATTTTACAAGACTTTGCAATCCTCCATTTTGTTTGTTTGTTGTCGCGACTATATTCTGAACAATAGAAGCAAAAAGCGAGTTAATAATCAGTTTAGTGCAAAGTTTTCCTGTGCTATGGGATACAAGACTAAAAAACTATCGTTCCAAAGATGTAAAAGAAAATGCTTGGAGAGAAATTGCACTGGAATTAAATTTAAGTCGTAAGTTACTATTTTAAAATTAAATTCGATTTGATTGGCTACAGCAAAAAAAGTAACTTTACATAAAGTAACTTAACATGTGAATGGTGTGAACAAAAAAACGTACGTCACAATTGTTAAGTTACTTTACATTTGTTAATTTAAGTTACTTTACATTTGTTAATTTAAGTTACGTTACGTTAGGTGTGAACTCACCTTAAGATTAATTCAACCCTTTTAGCTCGTGCTATTTTATAATGAGCTCATTTACTGTACTATGTTATAACTTTACTACTATCCTAACAAAGATTTCTTTATCAGTTTTTTCTGTTAATAGAATTAATGTTGGTTGCTTTCAACTGGGAATCATCTCTCCCATTCCTGCACTCATTTACTAACTCTAACCAGATAGGCCTAGCTGTTATGCCTATCTTAGTTTTTCTCCACCGGTACATAGCTAACTCTAATCACGGTTAGCGGTGGACACCGGAGAAGACAAGGGACAATACTGGGCTTGTACTATTCTCCAAGTCAGGTAACCGGGATACCGTCTGTTGCAGAGACCTTGCCTCGTTCTTCTGTGGGCATAAGTCCCCCAAATCGTGCCTCGAAACTAATCAGCATCGCATTACGATTCCTACTGCTTGCCACCGCCACATCTACTATATTATGTAGATAGCTATTGTTTTTCTACATTACATCTGTGAGTTCGAGGGAAAACAGCTGACGTCATCAAGATAAATATGGTTCAGTTATGGTCATTTATTATAATGCTTGTTATATTGATTATCCTTATAATGAGGCAATTTATTATGAATTCACAAATTTGCAGGTAAATGACTTGTTTAGTTATAAACTGCCTAGTGGGTTTGTAAATTTTTATTGAAATTTTTTTACCTTGTCCAGACTGATGATGTAAAACTATTGAGTTTAATTCATTACTCACCTATGTTATCAGCTGTCTAATATGTGCAAAATTATAAAAAAAAAAACTTTTTAAATTTTGAACTTTTTAATTTAAAAAAGAAATCGACAGTAACGCATCCTAATAATTGCACCATTAGCTATACATAAAAATAAATTGCACAAAAAACTACATGAAAAATCGCTGAAGATTAAATGGCTTATTATTTACACACAAAAAAACTTTTAAAAAAACTCCATACCATACACAGATTGCACAAAAAATTAATATCACTGCATTTAGCACTATAACAGGACTTTTATGCTAAAAAATTACACGTCTTTAAGGAGAAAATATAATTTCATCAGTTTATCAAATAATAATCAGATGTATATATACATTTCGAATACAATAATATAAGTTATTGAATTATATCCGAAGGTTGTGCATTGATTATTGTTTTATTATTTCAGGTTAAGGAGAATGAATCTGATATGAATCAAATGAAACAAATTGATATTTATATGAATCAAGAATAGGAACTTCTTTTAACGCCATTTTCTATTTTTAAAGGTCTGTCTCAAATTTAAAATGCATAAATATGGAAATAGTTATATACCAATAATTGTCTCATTTTCTTAATCACTGTCTAAGTTTGCATTTTACTTTGAATATTTCGTTACACGCGTTTCGAGTTAGAAATGAATTTTACAGAATTGATTTGTGGTTGTTTGTTCTCAACTCATTAAGGGCAGAAATATTTCATTAATATATTTTATAGTTATAGTTTTGAATATTAATTTTTGATTGTGAAACTGTAAAATACTACTGTATTTGTATTATAATAATTACTAAATAATTTTCAATCCCTGAAATTGTGAAATTTTCTGAACGTAAACTCGTTAAGTTCTTTTGTTTAATTCTTGTTTTTTTATTATTATTCTTATTACTCAAGTATTTTAACGAAAAAACGTTTTACAGATTCACTTTTCTTAACCTAAGAAAATAAATTTTAAATGAATATTTTTGCACAATTCCATTACAACAATAATAAACTGAAAAACACACCAGTAAAAACAATTAAATTAAATTCTTAAATGGAAAAAAGTGAATGATACAGAAGCCATCTTAATTTCTGAGTTTTGTGTATCCATTTTAAACGAATCCAACAAAATAAACAATTCAATTAGAATCTGGTCTTCTGATATCAGAATTTTCATGACAGTGGATACAATGCATGCACATGGCACAATGGCCAATTTTTTTTGCCAGTGTCGACCGTAATTTCAATGCAGGTCCCAATTTCATATTCATGTTGTTGATGAGGTGTTCTTCGGTAAGCATTGGAAGTGCCATCCCGTCGATCGATTGTTCCCGAAACGTCTGGAAATAAATAAAAAAAAACATAAGAATAAAGTTTTTCCTTTCAATTTCGTATCAAATATTGTATTAAAAAAGTCATAAAAGCTGGATATGTGATGGATTTATCAACTGGGGAAAAGGAAATAGTAAATGTTTTTTTTTTGCTCGACAATTGTCACTTGCAGAGTTATTTTCCTTTATTTCTGTTGAAATGCGTGCGACCCCATCAACCTCAGACTTGTGAAAAGCTAGAAACAAGTTTAGCCACCTGGCATACTCCAAATCCTTGAAGTTTATTTTGAATTACAAGGCGTTGACATAAAGATTTTTTACAGACTTGATTTGTGGAGAAATAGATACTTGCTAAGAAGTTGTGACATTTTGCTTGGATGGAAAAGATGCAATTTACTGATCGCATTAGAAATTATCATGAAAAAAATATACGTAAATTATTTTTTTTAATATTTCCCACTTTAATTAAAATTTTGTACATAAAGAACCCAAATTACTAGCCACATTCAAAATTCAAAACTTTTTCACGTTTTAGTTAAGTTTTAATTTTATGCCATCACATGACAACTTGAAAAAGTGAAAGAAAAAAATTGCCAGTTTGCAATAAACACCTGGCGATCGAATGACGAGCTAAATTTTTTTGTTAGTGCAATGAGGCAGGTGGGAATATACTTCCGTTAATGATTTTTTTTTCTTTTTCGAAACAGATGTGCTCAGTTTTGCCCGCCTGCTATTTCGATCGCAGGTAATTGAGTATATTCGTTTCTACCACGAGCGAATGAAATTGAACCGACACATATATGTATGCTAACAGAGTTTCGGGATTAAAGGAAAGTAATATCCGGGAAGATTCATTATCACTATTTTTGAGGAAACGGTAGGCAGGATATATTAATGAAGAATGTTTTGTATTTCAAGTCAATTCTCATCCTGCTAAAATAAAGTGTTATATTTTGAATCGACTGAGTTTACTATCTACATCGACAGATGGCAAGCAGATGACATCAGTCGTTATCTTTAAACCTAACTAAATGATAACAATCGTCGCAAACAAAAGAAAGTTTTTTTTTTCAAAATTTTTTTTATCTCTTTTCATACCCCGAAGTTTAAGCTTTAAGTTTATTTAAAGCAACTGGAATGGAAAAAATTCTTTTTCTACTTTACTCGTACTAGCAGATAATTTGACACTTGATGGAAACTGGGCATTTTTGTAGCTCTTGTTTTATATGGTCAGTTGAGCAAGTATGTGGGTGCGTTTCTCTTGTCCAGTCGATTATACAAGGTGGGTGTTTGACCCTTGACGATCCCAACTGGCCAGGGTAACAAAGCGTGAATCACGACTTGAGAGTTGCCGCTTTCTCTTCTTCTTCCTTTCCACTATTTTGATCATTCATTTCCCAAAAAAATATCGTGTGGATCCCGTGAGAAATGCTTCCTATAACCTTCGCTTTAACTGTTTTGAATAAACAATTAAGTGTACAAAAACTGGAAATTTATTCGAATTTTCACTTATAAACTTGTATACTTTCGCATTTGGTTTTTGAAAGTTTTTTTTTTTCAATTATAATAATTTTTAAACACGTTTCGAAAAAAAAAAAACTCAATACTCGAGTCTATTACTCCTTTTCATCTTTCAAAGTCGGTGCATGCGTTTCCCAAGCACGTGCGGATGCGATTACCACAATCGCATTCGAGTCTAATCCCCATAATGTGGATTCAGAACGAGGCGACGATACAAACCCTTTTCTGAGATGTATCGAATTTCGATTAAGCCGAGCAGAGAAACAACCCAAAATCAAAGTATAGGGTCTACCAAAACTGACCGTTTTATTCCATTAATTACCCCGTGCGCACAGGTGTTGGCCAATTCAATTATTATTCTAATTCGAGCGAATAGTTTCAAGAATTAAGTCGAGTGTTAATTAAGACTTAAGACTTTGGTAAATCATAGTTGGGTGGTGAGCGGGCAACGTGTAATGGTGGCCTTTACTGGTTTCCTAGAAAAGGGGATGTTAGATTTGATGAAATGAAGTTGTAATTTTGCCTCTAATTTGCTTATTACTAAACCACTCCCAAAGGTCAATTTTAGTGATCTTAAATTCCTCACCATTTTTTATCGAATGTCTCGGATGAAGTCAAAGCTGTTTCCGATACACATTTTTCGACTTTTGTCACTTTTGAATTCAAACGGATTATTCGATTCGTTTTAATGCAGGATGCATTATGTTGGGTTTTTACATTGAAAAGACGCGCAGGAATGTTAATGCGGCGTGCATTTTTTTCTAAAATTTATTTTTCGTTTCTCTCTCTTCTTCCTGCTTAGCCATGCCAATCAATTAACTCCTTCGTTCATCACGTAGAGTTACTTTAATGAACAAATCGGCAGGTGTTAAGAGGAAAAGAAGGAAAAGAAGTAGAAAAAAGTAAATTAAGTTTCGAATGGGAGGAATAACCTCGAATGAATTTTTTTTTTTTATTCCAACAATCATATTTTAATTGAAAATTCATGATCGTTCGAATGGTCACGTAAACTAGTTACGTTACTATTAGAAATGTTATCCTCATCTTTTATATAATTTCGAATAATATGGAATTGCATTTTCCATTGCTGGAAATTAATTTCTGATTTTAGTTCTTAAAAAATGGTTGCCGAGATTAGTTTAGCCACTCGTGTAGACCGAAGTGACCAAACTTGTCACGAACCAATGCACCGGCCAAATGTTTATTATTTGGCTGCGGAAGTTATATTTATGTCAAGTCATGTACTCGAAATCCTATCGAGCCCGCCATATTGACACTTTACTGCTTTAACTCTTGTTGCTACTCGTTTTTTTTTGTTTACTTTTATCTAGAGAATTTTTATAATCTTTTATTTTGAAGGCTCGAGTCAGGTAATTTAATCAAACTTTAGCTTGGAATGTTGCTGCGCCACTCACTTTCCCATTAAAAACAGACTGGGAAAGAGCTGAAAGGTCGCTAAAGGTCGAGTAATTTAGTGAGGATTGGTGGTTTTACAGTAGCTGTGTAAAAAAAAAAGTTAAGCGAGAAGAAAAGAGTAAAAAGAAGAAAAATGATGAAACCTATGATGGCAGTGTTTGAAGAGGCGTTTGTTAATTGGTTTATTTAAAGTAATGCCATTATTCACTACATTTAATTGCAGTGTTTTAAAACTGCAACCGCAAAGAAAATTTAAGTATTTACAATAACAATGTGAATACGAACATATTTAAAAGTATCTTACTATCATTCAGCTAATTTATCTACTTTTCTAATTTTTCTTAGCTAATAGAATGTAAATTACTTGCCTCAAATAGAATTTAATAACAATAATTCAACAATCAATAAATTACGAAGATTTAAACACTAGAAATTTAAATTGCATCTGTCTTTAAAATATTTCTTAGATGATTTCAGCTACGTTTTAATTAAGAAACTTGCTCAAGATTCATACCTGGACATATTCCGTGCACGTATCGATAGAAGCGACGAATTTGCACACTTGATCTACAGTCCATTTTCCAACTTCTTCGGCTTGAGATGCAGAAGTACAGGATCGATCTGTGCACAACGAGACACATGGTAACGAATCAATGTATTTCATCTTGGATTGCAACAATTCGTCTTTTGGAGTCCTCGCTTCGCCCGGTTTCGGACTCGTTCCCGGAGTTCTAGGTGCGGGATCGGCTTGATTGTGTTCCTCTCTCTTGCTTAAAAGTTCGCGAAAGTCTCTTAGGGGTTTGACGGCTGCCATAGAAGTGGCTGCAGCCAATTCGCTTCCTGGCAGTCGCAAGTTAAGCGCGGCAGCTGCTGTGATGCAAGCAGCCGATGAGTCATAAGTAATGGAGAAAGCATCCATTCGCGGTTTCTTGCTGTTATTCGTCGTGAGGTCTAGAGGGTCAGTCCGAGGAGTTTCTCCGTCTCCCAAATGCCGCTTTACAGATCCCCGTAAATAACTTTCCAATTGAGATGCATTTTGAGCACTCGCACTGCGAACCATGCTCAGTAACGCTTGAGTAGAACTCATATCTATCATAACTGGAGCGAGCGAGCAAGGGAATACGGTTCCAGCACCTGGAGAACGCTGTTCCCCTAATATTGGAGGTGCACTGTGGTTCTCGTTCTCGCGAACACCTTCCACTTCCGATTTGGTTAGTCCGAGTAAAGGGGGTGTTGGAAAACGCCCATCGTATTTTCTCTCGAGACTATTATACCTAGAATGAATTAAAAAAATCATTTAATAAGCTATATATATTACTCTAAAGCCCGAAAGAAATGACATTAAGGTAAATCTGGTGACAGTCTTTTGGTGAACCTTTCGATTTTAAAGAATTTCAAAATATTTATTTGTATATTTTCCTTATTAAGATTTTTTTAATGTGTAAACTGTAATGTACTGAAACAAAGTAGTTATTTTTTGTATTTTATTCTGATTTTATTTAATTTTTAAACTTTAATTTCATGTGTGTTGGTGAGTTTTATGAGAAACTGAGTTAATCTTACATGAATCTGGGTGAATCTTATGTGAATCTAAGCGAATCATATATAAATCAAAGTGAATCTTATAAGCATTTTAGTGAATTTGACTTTAAAATGAATTTTGGCAGATCTTGTTGATTCTTAAAAGATTCACAGAAATTTATTAATGGCATACATCATTTTACCCAATGTCGTGCCCCCTCTCTCTAAAGCCTCTGATCTGTCTGTCTGTCTGTGAATCCGTTCATGATTGGTCAAAGTAGAAAATGTCACCTTTGACGTCATCCGTAAACAAACTGAATTCAACATGCCATTTAAGGTAAAAAAAAAACGATAAGAGAAACAGTAACTACATTTGCAAAATTAGATAAGAAATAAATTGTCCATGCTTCTTTACTTTGGATTAAGTTGTTTTTAGGCATGGATGCCAACATTTAAAAGTAGACTAAATTTTTTAAATATCCCAAAAATTGGAATATTTTTTAAATATCTAAATGTAAATAGCAAATTTTTTTCCATAAAACGAAAATTAAGTATTTACACTTCCACAATATAAAGACCAATTGTCACTATTTGGATACCTCTGTACCTCTCTATACCTTTTTTTCTAACAAGGGAACTACACCAATAATGGAATAATAAATTCCTAAAAAATTGTAGTAGAATAAATCATTTTTACCTCAAAACAATGTCTTTGGAATGTGTAATATGGCTGTGTAATATGAAAAATGATTGCAGAATTGGATTTTGCATGTCTTTACCTTTGGTTATATATTTCTAATGGGTTTGTGGAATAAATTACAACAGAGTTAAAGTTTTTTAAAAGTGAATATGAGCATTTGTTGGCTTAAATGAATCATTTTGACTATTAAAACATAAAATCAGCTAAGAAAAAAATCCTAGATGGCTAAATTTTCAATCAAAATTATTACTAAATTAATATTTTTGAAAATGGAATGAATGCGCGTTTGTTAAAACTGGCAAAAATAGGGCATTTTATGCCTTTTATTTGAAAGTCGATTTAAATTCTGTATTGCAGCTGATGCCATGAACGGCCAAAAAAAACTGAAAGTCATTCCTAATGATAATAAATGTGGTAGTGTGGTGGTATTCTGTTTAAGGTCACCAGCAACTATAATGGCCATACGTGATCGTGAACAGAAGCAAAAATTGCATCTCAAGATGTATAAAAAAACACATTATAATCGATCACAATCCATAAAAACAAACACTCTTAAGTATACAATCCATTGCCAAAAAATAATAAATTAAAAATAAATTAAGAAACAATTCCACAATCGAATTCTAGACTCAATTTCGCATTAGATTAAATTATTCTCAGGGTAATTTTAATCAGAATTTTACAATTCTGACAATGTAACAAGGCTTGAGTAGTATTTTTCAAGAGAATTTACCTAAGGCAAAACATGGAACCAGTGCAAAAAAATAGTTATTTCTTACTGATAATAAGATGAACAGAAACAAAAACAAAGTATTAAGTGAAATAAATGCAAAAAATTAAATATTACTAATAAAAAATGTTATAAAAATAAAAGCAAAATGGCAGCAATACATTCTCAATACTTGTAATAATACCACAAAAACTTGTTGTTATTTGAGACAAACAACAGGCTCCTATGGTATTACTACTAACAATGTACTGCCGCCATTTTGTTGGCTAAAATCAACAAATATGATTAGCTAACTAAAGGCTAAAACAAAACTGCAGCAGTAAATTCTCACAATAATAATACTTGAATTTGGATTTTAATTTTTTAATTGTTTTTAAATATTACTTTCTTACAGTGATTATTTCACTTATTGATTTTCTGACCAATAATTCTTCTTAAAACGGCCAATCACGAAGTCGCATGACAATTTATCAGCCAGAAGTTTTTCGCTGTTGGGGTGCTGATTCGTTAAATAATCTTTTAAATATCACTTGGTTGTGTGAATATGATAATTTTCCGTCATTAGAGATATGAATACACAGAATTGGGGTGCCTGTGGCAATGCCAGTTCCAAGTATTGATGTCTCTAATTCCTGAAAATTATCGATAATCACACAACCACTCGTGACATACAAGTGGTAATCACTTGCAATATCTCTAATGAGAGAACATTATCGTAATCACACAATCACGAGTGATATTTAGCGAACTATATCACGAATCAACACCCCAACAAAGGCAAAAAAACTTATCGCTGATAAGTTTGTATGCGGTTTCTTGATTGGCCAGCTTGGGAAAGACTAAGCACTCTCATTGGATAGAATATTACGTTAACAACTGTGTATGTATGTGTTAATGTGTGTGTGTATATTATGGGGGTGTGTGCATCATGATTAATCAAATTGGGCTAAAACATGGATGATGTCATGCGTAAAAAACTAAATTTAAGATGGCTGTTAATTTGCTTGCTATCTAAATAAAAAATGCTCCCACAACTCTAACACATAAATTAATCTTAAGTTTTTAACAATATTAATTAAATTTAAACAAACTATAACTTAGGATCGGGGCAGTGTTTTAATTAAACAATAGTCCACTTACTCTTTAAATTCATTGTAATCAGAGGTGGGCAGGTAGGGAATCACCCCTTGTTAGTAAACCTGTCAAAAATAACCCATTTTGACAATTTCAATGAGAAAACCTACATAAAAATTGAATTCTACAGCTTTATTGTAATTCCAGCCCCTATTGTAATTAGAAGGCAAATAATTATAATTGGATTAATTTTTGGAAATATGCAATGTACACAAAGGAGCAAAAATAAGCCATTCCGACCTTTTTAAGGTTTTTGCAGAATCGGATTTTAAATTGCATTTTTCATGTTGAATGGTTTTCAACATTGCATGGCCAAATTTTTAAAATAAAAAAATATGTAATTCTCACTGTGTAGATGGTGAAACTAGTGACTAAATTAAATTTTGAACTTGTACTACACATGCGGGTTTTGTCAAAATGGAAAAAATAAGCTAATGTAATCAATCAAATAATGAAAAGAAATTGTAAGTTTGGATTCTGAATTATTTTTTACTCTGAATTAATAAAAATACAAATATTAAATGTTTAATGAAGCAATTTAAATTAATCAGTGGATCCGCAGACAAACAGTTACTTTTCTATTACAGTTCGCGACACGTGTAATTACTTTTTTTACACCGATTTTTTACAAGCGTTACTTCATCTCATCTAGTAGTGATGTTATATCAATAAAGAAAGCGCGAGGCGAATGCGCGTGGAGTGAGGGCACGATGAAAGTCGTATATGCAATTCGGCTTTTCGCCAATAGGTTTTCACCGAGAGATTTTCGCAGTATTTGTATTCGCAAGTTTCGCTGTGGCCATCATTCCTATAATTGTGGCAATTAGTGGCGAGTATGGTGCCACCCGACCATTTTTGCTGGAAAAGAGGCTAGTGATAATGAAACGGTTAACCCGAGGCAACAGTCGCTCAGATTAAGACTCTCGATGTGCATTTTAATTTTTCCAACGGCTGCTACTGGCGGCTGTTTAACGACAGTCGAAAACTGGAGGAGTCGTCATTCTTGCTCTCGACACTGAAGCTAATAAGATTCAGTTAGCATCGTTAAAAAATCTTGATTTATACAATAGTTTTACAAATTAAAAGATAATGTATCTTTAAAATCCAAATAGATTCGCATAATTATTAACATGTTGTATATATTTTCCTTTTCTTTTTCTCTAAATAGCTTTCTATTGTCAATCATGCAGACCTATCCTTTCCCCAGCCCGGATGTATTTGTAAAAGGTCGTACAGACACAACCGTGTGAGGGGAAGGTCGCCTATAATTTATTCGAATCATCCCATTTCCCCCTCTCTTTCCTCTCCATTATATTCCTTAGTCATAGTAATGGTATTAATGATTTTAAAAAACTAGTGTGATTTCAATGCTCAAGAAGTTGTGTCCTGCCTTTAAAACAAAAAAATGATTCAAGGACGATTGTGGGAACGTTTAATTCGAAGCTCGCTCAAGCGCATCCTGACTTCTGACTGGGTGAAGGTTGTTGTAGACGGGAAGTTTGATTCGATGACTTTCTTATTACTCGAGTAGAAATGGAGGGACGAAAATGGAAAGAAATTTCACCGAAATTCAGAAAAATGAGAAACAAGTGCTTACCTATCGTGATTACTGTTATTGGTCTTGTTGTATTTGGCCGCGAGACTTCTCATAATATCGCTGTAATTTCTCGTGACCATCTGCTCCATTTGCTTGAGCACCGGCGGCGTAGCACATGCCCCCGCGACCAAAGCCGGCGACAGGTGCTCCAGTCCCAGCGGCGAACTCATATGATTAAGCTGAATTTTATACGAACTCGCGCCGCAAATCGGTGATGATTTGGGCGAATCGAAATCGGGGGTGTGTGATTCTCTCTTGATTTTCGCCGGATCGACCAACATCACATCGTCGAGCGACTTGATTTTCTTATTGCTCGCATTTTTCTCGTGCGCGAACTCATCCAAAACGAGTGAATCTGCGACTGCGCACTCGACGCTCCGCCTCACGGATGACGCAGTGGGCTCGTATCCGTTTTGTTGGTCGTTGTTTATCGACATTTTTGTCTTTTTTCGGCTTCGGGTACCACTTTTACCCTCTTTCCTCTCCACTTCGGGCATTGGTGAATACGAGTCGGCGGACCCTTCGGCTTTTATTTCGACGGTATCTGCGTTTCGCAAAAAAAAAAGGTGAAAAAAAAAGAAATAAATTTTAGGTTCAAAGGCTCTTTGGTCTGCAGATAGAGGACAATCAAGTTTATGATGGCTCCTTGAAACTTTTATTCGAATGGTATAAGATTTGGTAGTAATTAAAATCCAGACTTTTTATTTTCTTTTTTTTATCCGAAATTTGGATTTTCATGTCGCGACAAATTTTTTTTTAATCTTTTTGTTCGAAAATATTATTTAATTTTTTTTAAATCGAATTTCCAGATGTTCTTATGTTGTTTGCCATTTATTCAGCTCTCGTAGTGTTTTCTGAATTAATGGATGGTAAATGTTAAAATGCTGTTTTTTTTTACTACGCGTTTAATGAAATATAGTGCAAGTTTGTAATTGTAAATTAATTCGTATGCAATTTATAGTGACTTAATAGGTATTACCCACTATTTAAAAAAGTATGTTCTATCACATTTCGTTATTCATCTTTTTTATAAACACAAAACTACAACCATAATATATCGATTATTATTCCATATATATTGCAAACAGGAAAAAGAAATATTAAACGTAATGGTCATTATAAGGATGTCCCTAGGGCGGTTTGGGAACTTCTTCATCAGAATGAATTCAATAAGAGGTGCAATGCCCTTTCTTTGAAACCCAAACCATCATCCGTATCGTTTGCCGTCATTTCCATGTACATTTTTTGACAAAATTCTAAATTTTCTTTTTCGACATTTCTAACAATATTCTTGTAATGATTCTTACCTGGTTGGTGAAGATGATGCGTATCTTGGAAATTGGCAGTTCCGTTTTCGTCAAACGATGACCCTGTCGAGATTTCAGATTGACCACTCTCGAGGGATACCGACGAAGAGACGCTGTCTCCAGATGTCGATGAAATGGCGCTCGAAGTGGAACTAATTTCGCGTCGATCTTCACTGCCTATCAATCAAACAAAAAATATTTAGCAAAACATTCAAAGTTTCGACCTCTAGTTTCCAAGTGGATCGAATCGATTGGCTACGCACTTATTACAAGAACTTGTACCAAGTACGTGATCTTAACTTATGATTTTTGCATTTTATATCATTTGATGATAATATTTCTCCTCTCGTATCCATCGTTATTTGACTTATCGTAATAACGAAATAAATATTCTACCATCGAAAGTAACTCTTCGATTAATTAATTAATTTTACGATTCGAGAAATATAAATTTTTAAGTTTTTTTTTTAAAAATTGAGTTAGATGTTCGGTCCGATTTGCCTCACCCGAGTAGACCACACCTCACCTTAATAATTTCAAGGTCAACAAAGATCAAAATTCATCCGTTACACCTGGTGAATTATTTTTTTTTTAATCTTGAAAGGATTTGGAAATTAGTTGCTGTGACCTGCATTTACAATTGCAATATTTGAATATTATTATTTTCATTTGGATATTAAGAACTAATTTACGATTACTCAGATTTTATATTATACGCCTTGTGTTTGCGTTGATGTCGAGAAAAAATAAAAGCCGAAAGGTCGCATCCTTGATTCAAAGATCAAGGTCGATTCTTGTGTGTTTTAATCTCCTCCCAAACACACCTGACTACTACTATCACGAGTATTTGACTACCAATGTCAGTTTCTAATTCAGAATTTACTCACGTCAACTCATTAATCAATTTTCATTTTTCAGTTCTTTGCAATTTACTATGCAAAATATACATTGCTAAAGTTCCCTTAAGTTCCAATATCCAATCGCAACTCTCGAAATTTCGAGAAAAAAAAAGTTATCTTGTATTTTCAAAGGATAAATGAGTGCAGTTGTTATTTTTTTAAATGCTTGGCTCGATGCCTGTCGGTAACGCCACTCCCATTCGTATCAGATATCCGACTAAAAGATGCCGTTTAGTCCTTTGATTAGCGAAACGGGGCGAGCGATCGAGGTTGTTTTACAGTGCGCCAAATTCGCGTGTACGTTAGGGTTAGATGCCCTTTAACTCCCACACGTGTAGATAAGAGCGGCGCGTTGTCATTCGTAGAATTCAGTACCCCGAGGGTAACGAATTTGAATTTGACCCCAGATCCCTGCCTTCAACGACCGCACCCCTCGCACCCTCGAATTCCCGTCCAGCGAGACCATCGACACACCCATTTGATTCAATCAAAAAATTAATCCCTTACAATTTTTTTGTTTTAAGTGCTAGACTCGACTGTCCTTTTAAATTATAATCAAAAGCCCATCTGCAACTCAGGCCTTGGGTACTCATTTTTTTCCACTTCTAAAATTCACTAACGAAAAACTTGAAATAATAAATAATAAAAAATTTCCGAGTTAACTAAGTAATCATAATTTTATTCAAAACTGCGCCCAGTCGTCTGATTAATCATTAACCACTTTTTTTCCTATACCTTTGAATGTTTTGCGTAAATGAGTTGCAATGCTCTCAGTGCTGGCCACCGGTGTCACGTTCGAGTCAAGCTCAGGGCGTTAGCCGGCCCTGCTCCGATCTAGTGCATGACGAGGCTCGAATCTTGGCAATTGACCTTTCACCTGCCGGACAACGACCTCGAGGAATTCGATGCTCCTTTTACATTTTTACTTTTTTCCCCGCAGTCGGCTAGGATCTCCGTTCCGTTATACGCCCGCTTTGATGTGGCTGTGATGGAAAACAATCGGCGTTTTTTAATGGCTTTCCTTATGGCTCTCCATCGACTTTAGGTTGCGTATTATATGCATATTTTTTAATATCCATTAGAAATGAGTGTGCCTCAAATTTCAAACTGGAGCTATCGATTTTTCCTGTGGGAGAAATGCGTATCTCGCAGCTCGCATTCTCCTAAACCTTCGCAATATTTTTTATGTTGAAGTGAACCATAGGTTTTATACCGTGTGCAATTTTTAGCAACTTACTACAAAAATGTAATTTTGCTATAGTTGTTTTTGCCAGACATGACAATCTCGTCACTAAATGATTACTGAGAAGCAAAAAATATTTATAAAAATATTTTTTCCGAGTAATGCAGGAAAGCGTTTCGAGTTATTTCTTAGTTTATTCGCTATTTAGGCACAAAACTTTATTTTAAATTCCCTCACAATCTCATCAAATGCCATTCCCCTTTTTAACAAGCCCCAAATCTGATCGTCCGAACTCTATTCGAACAACGTATCTACGCCTTTTATGATAGCAGTAAATTCTACTCACAGAATAAAATTGTCAACCCCCCTTCCCACTCCCTCATAAACAAATCATTAAAAAATAAATCAAACCGGAAAAAATGTGATGACATTTCCGGTAACCAGAAAAAAAGAATTTTTTCGCGTATACCCAGATACATGCATTGTATTTGTGTCGCATTCGCTAATTGAACGGTCGCGGCTCAGGTGCGAATTGTACTTGGTTGCAGGGGCTCTCTCACTATTGCTCGTAAAAAGTGCAATGCAACACTAGAGTGGCGGAATTGCCATAAACGCCTAGGATTTGTTGGTGTAAAATGTCTTTCTTTAAAACAGTGCTGCCAAACAAGAAAATCGGGCATTCGAGAGTCAACGTGTAACTCAGCCACGAGTTTTAACGTCCCGCTCGCTTACTAATTTGAGAGAACGTGATTAACCGGCGAGATCGCAATAAGAACTAACTTCTTTTATACGAAAACCAAGGCAAAACGAAATAATTTTTTTATTAAAAAAAAAGTATTTTTTTGCTTTGGAATTTTCAATTTGATGATCCCATCGATCGGAGCGAGTTTTAAGACAAGTATCGCCCATTTCGTCAACTCGGTATATGCAAATGAGAAGTTAAGCCTCGAGGACAGACGGTAAATGGCGTGTAGATGCTGCAAGTTAGCTCGATGCATCCATCCTTTTCTTTGGCATGGCTCGCCAGAGGAAGTTGATAAGAGATGAAGGAGCCACAATTCACCCGGCTAAAGAAAAGTCCCTCGTCCGAGTTGCAAATCACTAGTCACACGTGGCCTGATAAGCGTTTCCTTACCCCTTTAGGCACCCACTTAACTGATAGCGTTTCCGTTTTACCTTCTTTTCAAAACTGCCTCGATAAACAAGCAGAGTTTTTTTTAGAGAAAAATTTTCCAAAAATCAATAAAAATTAAAATAATTTGTAAATATGGGTGCCTGGCGCACGACCGGCGCACGAACCGCTATAAACGGGACAAAAACCTCTAACCTGGGCCGATTGATTGGGGCAGGTGAAGGGCCCTACTTGCGGCACGCGCACGCCATTGTTTCGGTTTGGTCTCGTTAAAAAAACGGGTCACTCATATTCGAGAGAGAATAAAATAAATTGCTCACTATTATCGTCCGAATTGATTTGATCGTCGTTCGAATCGAGCGCGTTGGATTTAACGTTGACGTCGCTGTTGGAGTTACTCTTGGCAGCCTCTTCTTTCAGCCCTTTCGCTTTGTTGCTCAATAGTTGATCGATTATGCTCGTCAGTCGACTCTCCCGTTTTTTCTCCGCTGGTTCTGGACTGAAAAAGCGAAAAGATAAAAAATAAAAAAGACGAATTTGAAACGAGATTCGGATTAATAATGAAAACGCACGCAACGCGCAAAAAAGGAAACATCGACTCGAGTTTGCTCTTTGAGTTCTTTTAGCCACGGGCTAATGGACGAATGAATGTTTAATAAGTGCCCAGTGGTCACAAACGCTGACACTCGTTACACTCGATGCCTCCGAGTGAATAAGTAAAATGGCTGATTTTTACGAATGTGAAAAGACATTTATATTTTGTTTTTACCTTTATTATTTTATCAGTTTTCCAAACTTTTCAATGTTTGTTATTCGAGGAAAAGAATAAGGAATTATCGATTCGGTTATTTATTTTCGGTTTAAATTTGACGGGTATTTAAAGATGTCATTTTAGTGGAGCGAAATGTTGGTTTGATAAATGATGAGTCCATTTAGGGTGATGGCGAGGTTAAGTCGAGATCTTTGTTTTACTTTTTTCTTTTTGGGTTAAAAGAAAAAAGAAAAATTTGATGGATGCATTCGATATTGAAAATATCTTCTTTTTTTTTTTATTATCGATTTTCGAAAATAATTCAAAGCGTTTGAAATATATTGTTTACCTTTTATTTACGAATTCCGTTTTCTTGACCGAGTCGATATCCTTCTGTAATCTTTCAGCCTGTTTTTGCGTCTGCGCTATGAGCACTTGCAACTCGTGTACGTGGTCCGAGTAGCCGCAGGCAGGTAGCCCGAGCAAAGTCTTTTTACTTCGACCATTACTACCGCGACGACTGATGGGAACGCAATTATCCGTCGGTATTTGCGCTATCAGAGTCCGTTTCGACGATTCCGATACACGTCCTGCTCGACTCTAAAATATTCAAAACAATTGCAATTAATTATTTATATTTTTTAATCTTAAAGATTTAAAAGAAATTAAAATGGTGGATGCGACCTCAATTCAAATACTAAAAATACCTCTAAAATAATTTTTTAAAATAATGATGGGTGATACATCGACACCCACAAATCCCCATTAAAATATTTTACAAAAAAATATAAATGTGATATAACAACCTCGACCTACCCCGCAAACACTACCCGACATTAACATGAGCCACACTATAACAAACACTTAAAAATACGTACAGAAACATGGAACGAAGATTTTTGGTATAAGAATTTTTTTTTTAAAAAAAAATTTAAAAATAAAATGCGAAGTAGAACCGCTCGCAGAAGCGACTACCGTGACGAGAAGAGCGGGCAGTTATCCAAGGTTATCAGCGGGAAGCCAAAGCCCGCGTCATTGGATAGAACAAAGAAAAAATATTGAAGAGCGAGTGTGGTGTCGGTGCGCGCCAGCTGGCACGGCTTGGCTGGTTACTCGATAGGAGGGAGGAGATGGGGACAGCCGAAGCTCCCACGAGGTGCCCTTCGACCTTCACCGGGTGGCGCCCAACTGCCGTCGCAGGAAGAGCAGTGACGAGGCCGTTGGAGGGTGGTGGATGGGAATCGGCTTAATGCGGTGAAGCGCGCCGTGCTAGGGTGTGTCGGTGGCCTGGCATTTGTGCGCGAGGTTCGTGCGGGGCTCCGATCGATCGCTCCAAGCCTCGTACGCCGGGGTTCGTCCAATGCACTTTTTCATTACACTTGGACCCATTTTATACTTTTTATGGGTTTCAGCAAATTTGAATTTGTCGGTTTAAAAAAATTTTCTTACATCTTTTTTTTTTTTAATTTCATAAAAAAAATTTTGTAATTAATTTCAATAGTTTTCGCCGGAAGTCGATCGGTACTCTTTACGAGTTGAGATGGGTCGGAATGCCAATGATGAGATTAAAATCCAGCCCTGCATCTCTCGCCACGTTTTCGTGCATCTCTTATTCCTTCCTCGCCCGGATCGATTTTGCGCAAAAAACGCAACGAGAAAAGTGAAAAAAAGCCGCTCTTGCAACCGCTTCGCCTCTTCCCCCCTCCGCTCTTCGATTTTTTCATTAAATGCCTCAAAATTTTTTTTTTTTTGTTTTTGACAAAAGTCGAAAATGACTAAGATCGTTCTTTGAAAAATTAAGAAAAATAAAACAGTCACTTTCATTCTCCCCTTTTATCTTAACCATCGTTGCCGACCCCACTCACTCGTGCTCCTTATTTTTCGTGGTCACGCCATTCTGGTCATCTTAATCTTAAACCGATTCACTTTTCCCCCTACCTAGTCGAACCGAGCCACCAGGCGGCAATAATTGATCTTGGTTCTTCTCCACGTTACCTCACGCATTCACGCGCCATGTTTTCATGGTCACTTTTTTTTTTACTCCCACAATATTCATTCCTTTCCCTCCATTTTAATTAGTATTTCGTTAAGTCTGATCTAAGCAGAGGTCAATCGTCAGTCACTCATCAACCGTGGATTAAAAGAAAATCTAAACCGGCCATTCACATTAATTTGACAAATATTGAAATTTGGCAATGAAATCCATTATAGAAATGGAATTATTTTATTCGGATGCGATCGATCGCAGACCTCGACTCGTATCTGGTCACCTGCGGCCGAGTCATTGGCCGCAAAAACCCAAAAGGTGATTTATCATTTCTCACGTTCCCGCCAGAGGACTCTAGGTCACATCGCACTCGTCTTTAGCCGAGCAAACAAGACTTTGCTATCGACTTTGCTCGTCTGTCATGCTCCGCGAAACGTCCACGCAAACAGTCATCAACTTTGAAGTGATGAGAATTTATCAAAGCTTGTAAAGAATTTAAAAATTAAAAATGAAAACTAAAATTAACCGATCGTCAAAACAACTCTGAATGGGCTTTGCTTAGACGCCATCGATCGAACAAGTTGCCATGCAACTAATAAAAAGCTCTTCTTATCTCGACCGATTGACGAATCATTCGACAAACGAGGGCAAACACCGAGTATTTAACGAAGGTCGTTAAGGTCAGGGAAATGGCCCGTCAGTCCTGCTCCATTGCTGGCGGCACTCGACTCACCAATCGACAAAAATACAATCGAAACATTACGTGAGTTGCGCTTGCGTGTAATTTCGGTAATTTGAGGCCATCGTTACGAGTCGCACGAAGGAAGGGAAAAAGGGCGAGTTTTGAGAAGAAAATAATGATGGGAAGTGGATGGAGGTCGGAGCCCTCGAATGGACATTCGAGATCGGTTTGGACGGGACGTGTCTTACCTCTGATGTCGGATAAACAGCGGCCGATGTGGCGAAAGGACCAGAAGGAATAGCGAGAGTCGGTTGAGGCGAAGCTACGGAAGAGAAATGTTTGGCTTGTCCGAGTCCAGTGCATTTCACTTTAGAAGCAGACTGTTGAAATAGAGAAAATGTATAGATATTTTGTGCTCGTATTTAAGAAAAAGAGAAAAGTTCAATGCGGGAAGTTGCGATTCGCGATCATAGATGACGCTGCCTTACTCCCGCAAATTTCTGAAATAGGCAGCTGCGAGACTAATTTTTCAAGGCGCTCACGAAATAAATGGTTCGCACAGAAGCTCGGTACAAGGAAAGCTCTCGAACTCGATAATGTGTAGGCGAAAGAAAGGGAAACAATTTCTTGAAAAATATCCAGAGCGAACTAATCACTCATCCCGAAAGAGAAAAAGAAGAATGAGAAATGAGTGGAGAGATGAAAGAAAGAAAATTAGCAAGCAGAGATAATAGTGGACTCGTTTGAAACGGATGGCGAATCAAGATGCAAAACCGAATAAATTTCGGATTAAATTTGGAAATTTTAAAAGTTTTACTCGTGGAAATCATGAGTTGGTTATTTTTGGCTGCGGAAATGGTAAACGTTAAATACTCCGAATATAGGCGTGAATCGAGCCGTTCTGTGAAAAGTGCTTTTTTTTTTCTCTCGAAGAATAAGAAACGAGAGTAGACAAAAGAAGAATAAAAAAAAAGGGCAAGCGGAGAAAATAGTCGACTCGTTTGATACGGATGGAGAACCGAGACACAGCAATTTCTTATGTTTTTATATTTTAAAAGTTGAAAATTCAAGTTGATAGTTTGGAAATATTTTATTGTTTAAACTAGAAACAAAGAACCGCCCCCGCAGGAAACAACTCCCTCCCCCTTGCGTTGCATTGTGGGTGCCCCCATTTCCACTCGACCGCAAATTCGGGGCTGCCTTAGGGGTGAGGGATTGGCTCGATTGGCCAATCCAACTTGGAATACCTATTACACTTTTTTTTAAAACTCGATTGGCATCCATAAAAGGGTCCATCGTTCTTGTCTTTTGTCTTAAAACTACCTTTTCAAACAACAAATTCCATGTGCAACAAAACCCAAACCGTTTTGAAGCGAGAGAATTCGATTCGGCGCCATGTTGAAAAGGAAGTTCTATACGATTGGTCATATTTACGACTGCCACGTATCGGCGTCATTCGCAGTTTATAAAAGTGAATAATTTATGCTTTTCGAGGGTGAAAGTCCTTAAATAAAGAATTTTATTTAAAAAAAAATAAATAGACGGAAGTTTAAATTTTCGCCAATTGTGCATTGACCGTGACGTGCGTGGGCGTATGGTTTTTGTCGAGTTTTTCTCTTCGTTTCCCAGATTCTTTTCTTTTTTTCTTTGTTGCGTTTTTTATATATTTTTCCTCGCTCGGGATGGGGCGGGTCGTGCCACAGTCGCGTCCGCACGCACGAATGCAGGTCGATTGTAGGTTGAAAGTTGGGTTTTTTCCAACGTCGACCAGCATCTGTCGTTGTTGAGGGTCACGTGGTCTCGGGAGACGATTGGCCGTCGACCGAGTTGTCACGCGAGGGGAAAATGAAGACAAAAAAGAGGAACGTACGACCTTACAAAGGCTATGATAGCCATGAAAGGTATCGCGACGGGCTAAAATCGTACTGTGTAGAAACAACATCCACTGAACTGAGTCGGACGGACATCTCGTTCTCGTTCTTCGACGACGATGGCCGGTCAGTGAACTGCGACCTCGCGATTTTCGCATTGAAACGTGACGATGTCGATGACTTGTCCTCGGGATGTCTCCCAGTACCCCGGGCTAAAATCAAAAGGGTTGGGCCGCCCCGAACTCGGGTGTGGTTTTCGGCCCATGCATCTTGTCACATTTTACGATTGACTTTCACTATTCGACTATAAATTTCGCCATTTTTTTAACCCTTTAAAAGTTAACGTCCACTTTGAAATTAAACGAAAAGGAATGACTGAATTTTGAGTTGTAGACAAAGAAGTTTATCCGTGGAGTGGAACCTTCCCTCATCGATTCCTTTTCCTTCGCTCGCTCGGTATCTGCGAACCGAGATAAGGAAAAAGTGCGTTCCTCGGATTCGTCGCCATTTTTAAGGGCAAAAAAATTTGAGGATGATGAGGTTTTCGTGGTATTTCACTTTCAATTCGAAGGTTGCGCTTTCAGTCGCCAGAAGGCACACTACACCCAAATTTTATTTATTGAGAGACTTGCGATTAATTTTTCGATTTTAAATGGATTTAAGTGTGAAATCTACTAAGTTAGAGGGTTTTAACGACCTGTTAAATCAAACCCTTATATCAAACACTTTTATTTGTTTAACCTCAAACTAAAATCATAGCCTCAATTGCCAGAGAAACACCATTTCGAAATTCGTTAAATCACCTTCCGCCATGTTTGAATTCTGAGTGAAAAAAGATGATTAAGCGGGAAACGGGAAACCGGAAACGAATGTAAAAAAAAAATATCACTCGGGGTCTCCATTCGAACAAAATTATCTCGGCATTTCACATGCGTACCGAGGTCAAGTGAAAAAAAAATTTCAAACGTAGAAAACTGAAATATCGGCCAAGTGATACTAAGATTTCGTCACGGCGGCTTTAAGCTCGATAGACAAATAAACGACTTCCTTGTTTATTCGAATGAGAGTATTGTACGTATACGAGAGCCTCCGACTCTTCAACGGAAATACTCATCAATTGCATGACTTCTCAGGCGTTCAATTATTTCCTTTGGCCATCACCAGATGGCGATCAGACGCACGCGTTGATTTCGTTTTGCGAAATCCATCAACCCCTTCAATTCTACTTGTTTTCCAAATACGAATTGAAAATTGTGAAAATTAATATAAGTTACGATCGGTTTCGAGCAAACGTTAGCGCGACTTTAAAATCGTAAGAAATGGTAAAGGTCGCACGAAGGTCAACGCGTCGTCCTCCCTTATTTTTTCTCGAGTGCGTATCGCGTGGCGAACACGGCATTGGTCGCAGGCACTAATCAGCGAAGGGGGTCGGAGAGTAGGGAATTGGTTTGCGAGAACAATTCCGTTACCAAGGTAACTCGCAAGAAAGACGCTCGGTTCACCGTTGCGTGCCTGGCAGTGCAGCTCAAGGCGGAGAGGAAGGGAGATGGGGAGGGTGACGGGTACGGATTGGCACGTCTCCTATCACGCCAAAAGACGTCCCAAGTTGACGTCCCCCCTCCCACCCCCCACAATTCCTCATCCTTTTCCGCCCTTATCTGAATCGTGTTCGGGGACACTGTCCACCTAAGTGCGTTTTCACTCACGAAATCGATCGAACGAAAGCCATTGCTGGTTTGCGAGTATTATGACGTCATTACAGAAACGAGGGCGACTGTTCAAATGTCCCGTTTCTTTCAGTAATTAGTAGGCGATTAGACCTTTTCCGGTCCATTAAATTAGCGTTTTGGCTGCACGTTTGTACTGGCGCTGGTGATGGGAAAGGTTTTTGTGGGGGCGATAGCACAAAAACTCTCGTAAGAGACATGACATGGACGTGACCTGCGCATTGCCAATGTCCCGCTGTCTTTTTTGTTATTTTATTTATCCGATGGATGGACACCCTTGGTCACGTGACTCATTGTTGATGGATTTGGGTGCATTCGGAAGAGAATCCAATTAGGACAGTTACCTCGGCCCACCTGAAAACCCCACGGCGTTCTGGGGGAGGCATGAACGGGGATTTTTTTCTGTTGTACGAAGATGAAAAGAGTCAAACGATTTAAAAGTCTCGACTTTTGTTTTTCTTTTCAAAACAATTTTTTTAAAAACTTTGGGTTTTTAAAGTTTTCTAAAGTTTGGTTCATCCATTCGATGAATAAAACTGATTGTGTGTCGCTCTATCGAGTCGATTACGTCATAGACGAGCATCGAATCGTTGCGGTAAGTGCTACAACGAAGCTGAAAAAAATGTAATGTCACCTGGATGTTCGATGAAACGAGTAAAAGACAGGTGGTGTACACACGTACGGTCGGTATAACGAGGGTAATGCACTTACAAATTTGTTATTTTTCCCAAGTCGTCAACGTTAAAAAAGGAATGAGAATGAGACAAGTAAAGGCGATGGACGAAACAAACGTTTAATCATCGAAAAGGTCAGCGAATGTTGCTCGACTTCCTTTTATCGATCGAGGATCACAATTTAACCTTTCCGTAGTTTGCTCAAGTGTGAAATACTACTTCCGGTTCTAATCACCCCCAGCTTAGTTTCATGAAAATAGTTGAAAAATTAATTTTTTTTTATTTGCTAATTCGAAAGTTGACCGAAAACTGATCGTGTCCTGAGTGCGTCTCGTGGTTTTCACCGGCGACTTTGGCAGCTGTAATTTATCGTTCGCCGCCTGGGAAGTGGATTCTCTGGTGGCGCGCGTGGCGGCACGTGACGGGGAACCGGTAACAATGGCCTTTGTCTGTCGCTAGGCTGGACGTGGACCCTCCGTCGCCACCCATCAACCTTCCTCCCCCTTACCACCATCTCCCATCATCCTCCAAACCTCTTTCCTGCCGCGTCGGCGGAAACAACCTCGTTATAATGCACGTTGTAATTACGGCGACCCTCATCACAACGACCCCCAACAGTCATTAGGCCTCGAGCTCCATGGGCGCACCACTCCCTCAGTTACCTCGCCTTGTCGCCCCCCTCCCCCCCTCCTTCCCCTCACCCCCGACCATCCTCCTGCACCGCCGCTACTCCCATGCCCCCTCTACCCTCTTTCTCTCGCCACCCTCGATAGAATGAATTGCCCGCAGCTGGCGCCAGGAAATCGATTGCCGCCAAGAATGTTTGTGCCCAGGGGGCTCGAGTCGGTTGAGAGGCGACCAATGGACAGGTTCGAAATCTTGAGCCATTCTGCTTACGTCATTTATATTTTATCCAGTTTACTCGTTTTCCAAATTTGTTTATTGATTATTAAAAAATTGGCTATAAAGAGTTTTCACACTTTTCGAGTTTTATCAATTGAAATTAAAATAAGAAAAGTCAAGTTTAACCCATCAAATTCCGTGTAAAAATGTACGTTTTACCGAGAGCCAAGTTGAGATAACGAGGCGGCAGTGAAGAAGAGAAAAGAGGGAAAAAGAAAGTGTACGAGAGGCGGGGCGAAAGTTGTCATATGGCGTCGCGGGTCCCCACGGCACGAAGGGGACGAACGATTGGGAGACGCCAGAGCCCATCGATGAACGACTAAACGCGATGCACGTATTTTTCCGGGGTCGATGGTGTCTCGCAGTAATGGATGATCAAGCTCTGGACGCCTGATGAGGGGCGAAAAAGAAAAGACGGATATCCGGTGCAGTTTGGAGTGTGCGACGGCCCACATCCCTCCGTCGATCGAGTGAACTTGGCCGCGTCCGGAGGGAGGAAATCCATTTTGGGAGACGCTCTCCTCACCTCCGGTACTACGTGACGAATGTTGCGAATGGGGCGTGGCCGTGCACCTGCAAAACCAAAGGTGGGGCTCCCAACCACCTCCGAGGGGTTCTCGCCCACATCGTGGACAATACGCAAAAAATGACAAATTCCTCATTCGTGAAACAAAGTATTCCAATGTGAGAATTAAAGTCAAGAATATGTTTAATTTAAAGGTTTTTCTTTGCTTAAAGTACAGGTGGTAATGTATTATTAAAGCGCCGCCATTAGGGACAAACGCAAGCGTCTTGTTGCGATCTAGAACCGATCGAATAATTTTTTTTTATATTTTAACTTTTTATTTCGCTTTAACCCGCTTTAAAAATGCCAGATAAAATTAACGAATGACCTTTACGAGTTTGACCTGTAACCCGACCTTTTAACCCCGTTAATCATGCGACCTTTAATCCTCACAATCGGATAAAAATGTAAAACAAAAAAAAAATTGATAAAATTCAGAAATGGCATGTAAATAGTAATTTCAAAAGATGGCGCGCGTTTCCATTAAAATCAGCTGACGAAGAAAGGAGTCGGGAGTTGATATGAAATAAAAGCGGGTTATGAATTCACCATTTCCCAACATGCCCCGCACAGTTCTCCTCTCGAAACACGATTGGCGCTCGAATCGGCTCCGATTCCGCGACATTTGAAAATCATTTCATTTAATAAGAAAAATAAAAACTGGACTTACGACTGGGGAACTGATCCGACATCCATCACAGTCACAAATAGGCGGATGAACGGCGAGTATCCCTTTGGATAAGAGCAGTTTCATGCTTTTGCCGTGGTGTCGTATGGAACGTTTCCAGTCTTTGGCTGTCTCTCGTCCGCTGATATATTGGAACTCGTTGGGAGTGAGCCACATGTTGTTGAAAAGAATGCACGGCCCTTTGCTGCCTTGGCACAGTCGCGATAAATATAAAAGACCCTGATTGTCGCCGCATTCCACCTCCAGCACCACGTCACCGTCCTTGTAAATCGGCCGCAAATAATCCTCGTACATCGACATGTCCACGTACTGGTACCCGGCGGCGGCCACGGCCGCCCCCATCGACGCGGCCGACGATGCGCCGTGCGCGGCCGACGGGCACCGATCGACCGTCGACGCGGCCACGAACGAGTTGGCGGTGGGAAAGGCCGGAAAGACTCGAGTGTTACTGGTGGCGGACGTGGACATGGTGTTGTTGTTGTCGTCGCCGACTCGGGTCGGTCGTCGAGCGTTGGCGGTCATGTTGGGCGCTCGCTTCGTTGCACGAATCGTCATTTTGGCGGAGAGTAGTGGGTCGTCGGCCACCGGCCGAGCGGCAGCGGCGGCCCCCGATCGTTTGGACAGATCCACGGTTGGTTTTGTGGGGTGGGCGAAATGACGAACGTCCACCTGTGCTGCGCGTCGATAAGTGACGAGTCGAGTCCGTGTGCGCGTCGTCTCGGATCCTTTCCGTGAATGTGTGTGCGTCGTCGCCGCTAGGGCTTGGCATGCGCTGACCCACTTCGCAAGGGTCGCCAGTGAGGGGTGGCGAGGGGTGGCGAGCGTGCGAAGGGAAACGCTAGAGTTGGTGGAGAGATGACGAACCCGACCCTACCTTCCCTCTCCTCCTCCACCTCGTGGCAAATGGCATACGAGCGCCGTCTTCCGGTCAAAGGCCGCTCGTCATCGGGTGTAGCAGACGACAATTTCAGTAGCAAACTAAAAACAATTCCACGCGAGTTCCGATGACGTCATCGCTGTTCAGGTACGCGTTACATTCGTTTCCCTCTTGGATTTTTTTTTTCTTTTTCTCTTTTTTTAGCTGCGACTAAACTCAGACCAATGTCGACGATGCTGCTTCATCGACGTCTCTCGGCGGATGACAACGCGCATCCGGTGTTCCTGCCGCGCCTCGTTCACGTGACCCTCGGGCGCGCCGCCCGTGACCATGTGATAGACGCGACCTGTCACCTCCCTCCGCCTGCCTTGGCGTCTCTCTCGACGTTCGCGTTTTTCCTAAGCGCCGCCCTCCAACTTCCTTTTTTGTTCCCCTCCCCCCTTTCCCTCCATCTTTCCCCCCGCACGTTCGACCACTTCTCCTATCACCTCCCCCTCCCGCGTTCACCAGCACCTCCTCACTCCCCCTCCCTGCCTCCTTCCCAGAGTCCTTTCTTCGCCATAATCCGACACGCCGGCTCGTGGTGGAAAACCAGGTCACGTCCATCGTCGGCTGTTGCAAAACCTCATCATAGTAAATGGCAGCTGAATCCGAGTCGCGATTGGTCGCTCTCTTTAAAGGCCGAGAGCAGTAATTAAAGGGACGCGGCGTTCGCCAAGTTTGCAATGTCGTAAACAAGAGAAAAACCTTACTACGCCCCATAATTCACTGCCGACTCTACGGGTTTCTCGTAGAATCCGTCGCATAGTGAGTTTGGAGGGTTGTGACGTCATAACTTAAAAACAGTTTTAAAAATTTTAAAAAAAAAAATTACGCGTTTTCGAGTCAGGGTAAATTTAAATATATCGCGGATACTGGTATCCAAGTTATTTTTAAATTTTAACTCGTTTCTTTGATTTCGATTAAATTTAATGACTCACGAAACCGCAGCACATAGACTCATTTCTATTTTTTTTAATTGGTTAAAATTCCCGTCGTGTGGATATTTTAAAGAACAAACACGAATTTTCCTATAATAAATTTACCATCGCTTTAATAAAAATTTCGTTTTGACCAAATTTTCGCGTTTTCGGGTCTTAAGACTCATCTCTTTTTTATTTATTTTTTTTCCTCGTCGGTTCGTAGGTTGGCTCACGACACGACTCGGAACTCATTCTGCGTTCCAATCGATCAGTATTCGAACGCCGCCGACGCCGACTCCACCTCCCACGCCTGGCGACGCCACCATGCCCTCCCTCCCCTCCCCCCCGCTTTTCCTGGCAACGACCTAGGGGCAGCTGAGAGCCATTCGTGCAAGTGCGAGGAAAACGAAACTTGCGCACAAATGTAGGCAAAAAAAAAGTCAAAAAAACACCACATAGTGACGGGGTGGAGAAAACACGTCCATCTCGGTAAGGGGCGTAGGCGATGTTGGAAGGAGAGGGGGTCTGATTCTTTCTTTCTCTCGTCACCGGGGGAGTTTTCACCCCTGGAAAGCAACGGCGATGACGAAGCATCTGCTGTTGATGCGTCACCGTCACGTGACTGCGGGCGGATGGTCATTATAAGCCGACGACAGATCTTATCTCAGCTGCCCCTTACGATTTCCAATGGGTTATCGCATTTCACCGCAAAAATTTTATTTGGAATAATTAAAAAAAGTAAAAAAATAAAAAATAATAAAAGGTCTCGGTGTTCTTCCCCGACCTCCCCGTGTTCCGTTTTCCGCGCGTGCGCCTAGGAAACGCGTGCGTGCGTGACTGGTTGGCGAGGAACTCGTCGAGGCTTGTTAATATCCGGGCGCAGAAGGAGGACCAGCGAGCATCAGGGAGTGGCTATGTTTAGCCGTCGCCAACCTGGACAAAAAATATAAAACTTGGATGGAGCCTTAAGCGGGGCCGTAAACAGAGCCCGAAGCAATGCGAAACAAATATGCTCGGAACTTTCTACTCAGATAATCTAAAAATATATTTTGCTTTTTGTGCGATTGTGGCCAAAAACTTGGCCGTGACGGTTATTCGATCGCGGCATAAAAAAAAACAAATTTCCGTAGTTAAAAAAAAAATTCAAACGAGTATACGTTATCGACAACAAAGTGCACCGCCGTCATTTTACCCTTTTGGATCCCGACTGTTTCCCACCCACTCATCCGCTCATTGTTCGACGGCAGATGTCGTCCCCTCTGCGCTCCATCTCCCTTTCTTTTCTTTCCTTTGGCCTCGCTGGGTTCTATGTGTGTTGACCCCCCGATTGCAGACTGAAAATAAATCCAGCGAACGCTGACAGTCTCCCCTAATGCGGAGTTCCGCCCACTCATCTCCCGTCACCCTCTCTTACGGACGCCAGCGACGGATCTGACGATTCCTGCCAGGCGGAGCATTAAGGTGTATGACTCCTGTTACCATCGCGAGTCGTTTAGGTTTCTAACTGACAACAAAAAGTAAACAAAGTAAAAATAAAAAAAAACTCGAGAAACGCGCTCGGACCTTGTTTATCATCTGACGTCATCAATTTCTTATTTATTTTTTTAAATTTAATTAATTAATTAAATTAAATTGGAATATTCTATAGGGATTTTATTTTATTTTTTTGACCATTTTTCTTTCTTTCAGTGCAATTTATAGATCCAATTCGCAATTCCTTAGTGTGACGTCACCTACGGCGTCTGTGGGTCCAACGGAGTAATCAATTGAGAACCGCAAAATTTGTTCGGTTTGAGAAGAGTTTGTAAAAAGTTTTTACAAATTTTTTCCGAGTCGAAAAATATTTTTTTAAAAGAAGTCTGCGAATGCGTCGAGTCTGAGTTTTCTAAATATAAAGTGAAGCAGCGTTTCTTTAGTTTCTCCTGTCCGTCGCCCCGAGTTTCCTCCTTCCCCTCCGCGTCTGGAATAGGGGGCGCCGTGTGCTCGCTACGGACGCAGAGGGCATCAGTTTACACTCAACAGAAATTGGACTCTTTTCTCATTCGGCCGGATGATCACGTATCGCATGTGAAGGTTTTTCGAGAAAGAAAACGCCATCGAGTGATTATCGATGAGAAAAAAATTACATTAATTACAAAAATTTTTTAAATGCAAAAAATACTTTTGTCTGATTTGATTTTTATTAAAGTGTGATTTTTTTACTACAATTTACTTCTAACCTCGTTATAACGAATGGCATTTCGTTATAGAAAGGTAATTTTTGTTTTTAATGTCTGTTAAAAAGGCTTCCGAAATATCGACAAGAATTTGCTTATTTTTTTTTAAAACAAAAAAATTGAAATTATTCCTTTGGACTAAATCCCTAAATAGCCATTTAAAAAAATATAAAATACGACAAGAGCGCCACAAATGATGCGTTTGCTGAATTAATTTTATAGACGTAAAAGAAAATTTCACAAGTATCGAAACATCGATTTAATCAAATAAGTTAAGTCAAACCAAACCTCATAAACAAAAGTATTTTTTCAAAACAGAAAAAAAGGAAATTAATGGTGGACCCGTAGGCCTGGGGCAAGATCGAGGACATTGTCCTTTTCTTAGCCACATCGATTAAAAACTAACGCTTAACACCGCATAGAAGATATGGATTAATTTGTAAATTAAAGTATTTCGACATATCTGTCATTACTTTTATCGTCGACCTTGACCTTGAGGTAAAAAGTTATGGTCGTTTTCTAAGATGAATTAGATGAAAGATTCGTTTTTCGTGTCGGCCCGAAACTAGCCTGGAAATTCTCCCTACGGGCGAGACTTCAATAATGATAAGTGCGCGGATCCATTTAGTGCACGCGCTCCTTTAATCTGGTGGCGTCTCGGGTCTCCCTAGTGATTTGGATTGGTGCGCGTGCGTGGGTGGATGGATGGATGGTTATGCGTGGCGACCGCTTTTCCTCTCCGTGCCGCCGACCGTCGTCGCCTCTGGTCGATGCGCGAGGGTTGAACCGAGCGCAAATTACAAGCGTCTGTTCTTGGCTCCACTGCTGTTGCTTTCTTTTCTCTACTTTTTATATTTTTAGGTCAAATTCGAACTTTTGGATTTTTTTTAAATTTTTTGTTTCGAAACTTCGAGATTGTTGGCAAGCAAGAAATTTTCAAAATTTGAATTTTTTGTTTTTGTTTTTATTTTGTAGTTTTTGTTCACAAATATAAATTTCGACAAATAAAGCAACTTCACATTACAATTATTCTTTGCTTACTTTCTTAAAAATTTTTTTGTGAAAATTTTGCTATTTTTTCATATAAAGAACTTTCTAAATTCGACTATTTAAAATCTATTGAAATTGCGTATAAAAGTCGACTAATCAATTCGATCGATCCAATTTAGTGCATTTTCCGTGCCAAAACGTCGAGAATTAGTTGCACGAAATATCCAGTCGATCGAAGGTCTCCCACGCTGGACGCTCAAACTCACTCAACTTGGGCGACAATAAATAATGGAACTCGCAGCTTATCAGTCACAGGGCGGAGGCCCATTGCGCCGCCAGGCGTCCATCTCACAAACCCGCCTATACTGCAAAGAGGAACGCACCCTAAACATCGAGCCGCCAACTCTCACTGAAATTCCAGTTGATTTCAAAACTTGTGCCGAGGGGACGCAGTGCGTTCTTTATTCCCCCACCCTATCCCCTGGCGTCTGTCCTAGACGTCTCCGTCCACCTTTTTCTCTTCGGTTTCGCTGACGAACCGAACACCCGCGCTCGGCGTCTTCGCGCTCCAATGGACTTTTATTGGTCGGCCATATTGGCATTGTGGAAAAAACGGAGGCAACACGCGACTCTTAACTCGTTTCCCACGCTCAGCACGTGTAAGCGGAGAAAGAGGGTGATGCTCCGTGCTTCATTAGAGGATGACACGACGGAGGGAGGGGTGGGGGGACCAGCATTGGCAAATGAATTGGCGGATGACGATATAAAGCGACGCCGCCGTCAATTGCCGATCTGGAACTGCCATTCGAGATGGTGGCGGATCGGACAAAGCCGCAAAAAGTGCACCTGCTCTCGTAAATAGTTGTAAAAAGAGGGCTGTGAGTGGAATCGAATTGCGCATGGGCGAAAGATCAATTCGACATGCGACTTTTTACTTTCGAGTCTACCGCATTGGGGACGAGTGCAATTAAGATAACCGATTTGGCAAATTCTCACTCGTCAAACAAACTTATTCAGAAAAAAAAAAATTGCCCATTATAAAAAAAATTTTAAGCGTAATAAATAAATCGTCAAATAAAAAAGAAAAATTTAACGAAATAATTAGCAAATCGTTGAAAAAAAGGGTTTTTTATTTGATCCCTTTACATGCGGACTTTCCCTCAACCATTGAAAATAGTCGTGTCCGAGCGGCCCTCAAAAACCCAACATTCCCCCTGTGATGAGTTTCGCCCTATGCCGCCAGGGGTACTTTACCCCTCGCCTTCAATCACCCCCGCATCCACGACGACTTAGAGCGAGCGAACGAGAGAGGAGGGAGAGACCAAACTCCCTTAATAAAGGGTACCCTACCCCATCCCCTCCCGACGGTCAGCTGGGGGCGCCCGTTAATTGCACGCGCAGCCTCGCGTGAGCGCCGGAAATGTGTTCGTTCGCCCAGAAGAGGGCGCTCGCTGTCTTTGACCGACGGTCGGTGGCACTGGCGCGGAAGAATACAGCGCTCGACAGGAGTTTTTTTTCTTCACTTTTTTTTCTTTTTTCGAGCTTTGTCTGCCTGACCTCCGACGGCTGACGCACATGCGCAGTCAGCTATCCACCTATGCTTCTCTCTTTCTCTCTTCTTTGCGCTTCCCTACGGGCAACCAACCCCGCCTATACGACCTACTCTATCCTCGTATTCCATCCACTCCACACCCACCACTGGGGTCAGGTCAAGCTTAGATGAACGTGACATGAACATCCAGCCAGCCAAGCACGAAAAGAATCGTGTGTCCGTTTTCACAACACTAAACTCCGACGCCGTAGATTCGCATTTACGGCCGACGAAGGCTAATGAGATGAAAACCGCGAAAACGGGAAAAGCTTCTTTTTTATATTGCGAAAACGAATTGCATGTCGAAATCGAATTAATGACGTGATTTGAGTTTCGACAAATTTATTAATTGCTCCAAATTTCCATTTTTTTCTTCATCCATACAGTAATACGAAAAAAAAAATCATTTTTCTTATTTTCAATCGATTTTCTGTACAAAGTTCAACTTGAATCGAAGAGTTTTAAACGGCTTCCTCGACGTCTTCCAGCAACCCGAATCATTATCATCGACTTCAGCGTCATCGAACTAATGTCAATCAAACGAAATATTAGATAAGTGTCCAACGTTAGACATCTTTACCAATGAATGTAACGACTTGTCATGTGTTCGATGGAAAATCGTCACCAGAATAATCAACTTCAAATCACATTAAAAAAGCATATGTTGATTAGTGGCGTCCCCCATTGGTTTTACTTTTATCAGATTCGACTCGAATATTAAAAAATGGTTAAAAAATGAATGAAGATCGTAAAAAACTAAAATAATTAAAATCGTAATGAATTAAAATGAAAATAAAAGGGTAAATTATATTTTTTTCGATAATAATAATGCAATTGTTGTCTTTGGTTTGACTAGCGAATTTTTTGTTGTGGGTCGAGATAGAGAACAGGAATACGATGACCTCGTATTGGCCTCCAAAAACTGCATTTGACATTAAAGGCTGTAGAATACAAGTGCTGAGGACGGTGAGTGCGATCGTCGGCATCCTAATTCTTCCCGACGATGATACGTTAAAGTTAAGAAAGAGAAAAGGTTTAAAGCCAAGATAAAATTCCATTTCGACATTTCTAATACTACTTTTAAGTTCTATCGATTAAGAATCTGAATTCATGAATCTGGATACTAATTTCAATAATTTGTATTTTTTAACCAGTTTAATTTTAACCTGTTTAATCATTCGTAAAAGTGCACATTTTTCATTAGCATCGAGTTATCTCTTGATACTTAAGCAACTCTAGTATATTCTTAGATTTGAGATTTACAGATTCAGCAAATATTAGCATAGCAATTCTAAGAAATTCTGTGCAAATCTACAAAAATCCAAGCTAAATTTCCAAAAATTTCAACAATTACTAGCAAATCCAAGCAAATTCAAATTTAGATCTGTAAATTTGCAAATCTCATACACTTGTTTATCGATTGGTCCCCTCATTCTCGATG
Source organism: Henia vesuviana (assembly GCA_034696185.1). Taxonomy (NCBI): domain Eukaryota; kingdom Metazoa; phylum Arthropoda; class Chilopoda; order Geophilomorpha; family Dignathodontidae; genus Henia; species Henia vesuviana. Next base: position 154 of record JAQFZU010000272.1, on the reverse strand, counting down.
CTATTGTCTGCCTTTAATACCGCCATCTATCGGAAATAAATAGAACCTTTTTTTTTTTTACAAATGCTTAGGTTTAGCCACGATTGGTAGATAGAAGATGGTTGCCCCACTCCCATAGATGCAAGGTCAGAAATGGGGTACAGCAAATGAAATA
>JAQFZU010000271.1:0-34430 GCA_034696185.1 Henia vesuviana | reverse complement strand
AAGGCAATTAGTAAAAGTGGTTGAATATTAAATGTTGGAAAGAGGAAATTTTAAATTGCTGTTGCTACCAAAGTTTTCGGTGGGGAAGAAAAAGGGGATTTTTTTTCTTCTTGGTAATTATGGTTGGTTGGACGAATCTATTTCTTTGAGGTTCCGTGAGTTGAGAGGTTGGATGGAACTTTGGCAAGATCAAGTGTAAGTTGAGTGTCATCAATTATAATAGCTACAATACACATATACAAAGACTATCGGGGCTGTAATACGAAGCGAGCATTCCACATGTCAAATGCTATTACTACTCTTTCCATCATTACATAATAGCTTTTTGTTACTCTTGTTGGGATTAAATGCGTTGACATAAATTCCTTTGTTTTTTACTTTTTTTTTAAATTTATTTTATTCTTTTTAAAAATAAAATTTTTATATTTTTAAAAAAAAATTTAGTTCAGTTATTTATATACAAAGACAATAGAATTTTTTTTTAAAAAGAAGGTCGTATTTTAAATTTTTTAAGAATTAAAGCCACGACCGGGCTAAAAACTTACAAATTTCACCAACAGATGTCGGTGAGTCCCATATCCAAAGTCTTTTATGAGAATCGAGTGAAGTGCGGCGTTCGCTTCGAACCTCAGTTCGTTGCAGTTCAGGTTCAGAGTCAGACGACGGTGGGTGTGGACCAGTGCTGATTCACGTCTTTTTTTTAAAAAAAACTATTGACTTATTTTATTTTCAACTTCGATTTATACAAACCGCGCAACAAATACTCACCAAAAGCCAAAAAAAATTTTTGGTATCGCATCGTTATTTGAAACAAGAAGAGGAAAATGGCGAGTGAGAAAGAAGATCCGCAACAAACGGAACAGCAACAAACCGAAGCAGCGGCCAACAATCAGCAGACCACTCAACAGGCGGCCGACGGTGCGGCCAATCAAGCCCCGTCGTCGCCGCAACAGACCCAACGACCACGGCCCAACGTACGCAAGACAGACTACGAGCAGGATGTCGTGTACTTGTACCAATTCACCCGCAACTCTGTCGTTGGACCGTCCGTATCCCCATTTTGCGTTAAGGTCGAGACTTGGTTAAGGGCCGTTGGTCTTCGTTACGAGGTAAGTCCAATCAAAAAAACCTTTTTATCCAAAAAAATCAGTATCGATCAATTTTATCATCGCTTTAATCGCATTTTTACAATTACCCCCACCAACCCCCATTGCTTACGAAGCCATTTTTCAATCGTAACCACAAACCAGACCACCCTACGACCCCTATGGGCGAAGAGACATAAAAATTCCAATTATAAAATTTTTTTGAAAAAAAATCCAAAATTAATAAAATACAAAAAAAAAAAATCAATAAATGAGCTGTCCAGTAACGCGAGTCGTTAACCCCAACTTCAAGACCCCCACCAACCCCTCTCTTTAAATCCCGCCAATCCAGTTTTTTCACTCGCTCTTCTCCTTTCACAGTTTCATCCACTCCGTCATCCTCGTGTACCGTCCTCTCTTTCCAGTGATTCAAACGAGAGGAATGTGTGAACGCCCCCCCGGGCAATGCTTTTCGCCGGGACAGCTGCACCATCCCCCCGCCCCCCTCCACCCTGCTCTACCCACTTCCCAATGCCTTTTCGCCCACAGATAAACAACACCCCGATCCTGGTAAAGGGCACTAACGGCCTTGGTACGAGGAATGTTGATCTTCCTTCCTAACACATCCTCAACACCCCCCCCCACAGCCCTGCTTCCCTTTCCCCCCCCCCCCAACTACAATCCCTCGACCCGAAATTCACATTGACTAATTGGGGAGGGTAAAGTTGGGGGGGGGGTTCAATGAACCAATAATGCCTTTGGGTCGTCTCTTTATCGCAATGGTTTACATTGGTTGTATTTAACGAGTCGATAAGTTTGGCCGTTGCTATGGTTGTGCGTATTTAACCCAACGAGCAAATATAATGGTGGATTTAGCGACTTTGTTGTTGTTGAGCTTTTTTGAGGTTTTTTTTTTTTTAAATTTATTTTAGGTATTAAGTTATATTTTGTTAATTGGTGTAGGTTTGTGAGTCACTGTGAAATCGGATATAAAATGGTTGTGGTTGGTTTTTGTTAAATGGATTTTACATGTTTAATTGGAAAATAATACGGAATTTTTCTTTTTATTAACTTGTCTCAAGTGCTTTTTGATTATTTCTAATCGTATATCAATTTGTTTTTAATTGATATTATTTTAAAAATTATTTATTTTTATCTCGTCAATTATTATTTTTTTATATAAATCGATCAACTTTAATATTTTTTTTTTAAAGTTTTTTTTTCTTTTTAAATAATGTAAAATGGGGGATGTTTGGAATAATAAATAAGTTATTTTGGTATGGAAGAAGTTTATATACACAGTAGTAGATGCTTTCAACGTTTTAAGCACTCGAAAAAGAAATGTTTTAAAACGATTTTTACAAAGGAAATATAAACAAATGTAAAATAAGTTTATTTTAACCCTGAAAAACAATGAAAGAACAAAATCTATTAATTACAATGTTTAATTTCGTTATTTTAAATCACAATAGACCGGAGCTCAAATTCGAAATAAAAGAAAAATAAACCAAAATCTCGAGTTTCATCAATTTGAAAAAAAAATATAAAAAAAATTCTTTTCATTCAACGAATCGATGCATCAATTGCATTTTACCCATCAAACCCTATCTAAATACACGACAATGACGAGCATAAATTGAAGGCAGAAAGAAGCTCGATGATGGGATATGAATGCAAAGGTCGTCAAACCTCATCTCGAGACGATTTTCTTGCAGATGGATGGGGGTCCATGCGGATATTGAAATATCCTTTTCCCTTTCCCCAGTTGCTACAGACCCGACTTTAACTTCCGGTGATGTGTTTCTCTCGGATACCTATTGCTATAAGCGCCAATCAAATCACGTTGCCCACTCACTGACCTCGACTAACTCAAAGGTCCCCGAAAGGTCTTTTAAAGTTGGAAAAAAAATTGTTGAAAAATTCATCGAAGGTCGTTACTTTTTTTTAGTTTTTTTTTTATTTTTATTTTTTAAACAAAAAATTTTTTTAGTTTTTGAAAAATTATTTTTTGATTGTATTAAAGGGTGGAGTTTTCATTTATAAAAATTTTTAATTTGCCGATTGGTTTCTCGCGTGTTGGCCACTGCGGATTAACTGACATTTTGCGAAGCTTTTAAATATCGATGTTATTAATTAATAAGTGGCGTAATTTTAATTACTAATTTTGCATATTTTTATATATTACAGAACGTTGATCATCGAATGAAATATAAATCGAAGAAAGGTCAATTACCATTCGTCGAATTGAACGGAGAAGAAATCGCCGATTCGGATATGATAATTAAACAACTGGGCCAACATTTCAACAAGGATTTAGACGAAGGATTGACAACCGGCCAAAGAAGTGTCAGTCATGCGTATATCTCCATGCTGGATCATCACACGGGATGGTAAGAAATCTATTAGTTTTATTATGAAAAAGAGAGAGAGAAAAAAAACACTAAAAATGTCACAAAACTCAAACTTTATTTCTCACTCGATCCATTCTGAAATTGCTAAAACGTGTTAACGACTTGGGATGCAAAAGCCGGAATTTTAATGGTGAAATATACCAATGGATAAGAAATTAACAGGCTTTTTAAAAACGATGAAAACACTAAGAAACGACACACCACTCCAGTGTTAAATCAATAAGATTCCAATTCCTACTAAAATGTTTTTCACTGTTGCCAAGCGACTGGATGATGTTAAAAGAAAACTGCTTAGCAACAGCTTTATAGCTCAAGATGAATGATTTTTATTTTCTTTTAAAAAAAGAAAGTCAATTTGGATTAAAATTAGACAAAGTGAGACATTTAAGTGAAAGAGAAAAATGGCATTTAGGGTTTATAACACATCAAAACATTTTGAAAAAAGAAAAAAATCAAAATATTTATTAATGGGGATTCTGGGATAAAGGAAAGATAAGGAAAATAGGGAAAAGGGTCGAATCACTGTGTGTGAAGTTAGCATTGAATATTCTTATTAACTTCTTGCTCTATAAATGATGTGGAACGATTTTTTTTTGTATTTGAAAATAAATGTGTCTTTGTGAGTTATATACAAAGGGGTTAGGAAGGGGGAAAAAAATTGGAATTTTTGACCAGCTGTTGGTAGTTACCCCGAAACCATCAAAAAGCTGTGACATGAGGCACGTGCCTTTTGACTCGTTACACTCTTTGGATTTTAAGTTATTTTTTCCAATTTTCGTGTCTTTTTTTTTTAAGAGGTTGACTCAAGGTCGTTTAAGGGCAATGGCTAAAGGTTAGTTAATGTTGTGGAAATTGTTTAAAATGATGGGGATTTTTAAAATTTTTTCTGGAGGTTTTTTAAGGGTTATTTTAGACATGAAATTAAGTCTAAGGGTGAATTGATAGTCTAAGGGTGAAATGATTGATTGTTTGTCTGCTCTAAAGTCGTTGAAGTTCAAGTGGACAGTGCGTGGGTGAGTGACGATGTTTTTGTAATGGGGCATTGAAAGGATAAATGTTTGCATTTGTTGATTTTAAATGTTAAACTTGGAGTAAACAATGTTAGATTTTATTTATTTATTTATTTTTTTACTTTCAACTACTTTGAATTTATTTTAAGAATGCATTCTTTACAATTCACCGAATTTCGAAAATATTAGTGTCGCCATCTAGAAACAAATTTAAAATTTAAACCTAAATTTTATTTTTTTTTAAATATTTACTTTAACCCTCAAAGATAGTTAAGTCGATGTTAAAGAAAAAGGAAAAAGGTAAACGAGAAATTGTAGTTAAGTAATTAATTCAAGCAGATATAATTTCGAAAAAGAAACATTAAAGTAATGAAGCGATAGAAACTTTAAACCATCGGCGCAGAACCGTTGCTCGTGAAGAAATTTCAAGCCGAGAAACGTAACGGCAGAAGGGACAGCAAACACATAATTTACTCGTCCGTCTCGGATTTCACATTCAAGCATCGTCACCAATATTTCATGGACACAGAAATAAGAGAAGTGAAAGGATATTGGTCTAACAAAAGTTCCGTGTTGTGTCTCAATGCATCTCCATTGTTCTCATCCAAGAATCGCTTCAATGGATCGCAGTTTGGCAATAAATTGCAACTCATGTGGGACGATGAAGATCCATAAAGAAAACGAGAAGAAAAAAAATAATAATAAATTATTAAAACAAAATTGAAATATCCTTTAATTATATGCAGTTTTAAGATGAAAACAAATCTCAGTTCAACACATTTCCTATGGAAATCTGATTATTTACGGAAGTCTCACAGTGCCATTGCATTAAAAAACAAAACAACTTATTTAAATCAGGACCTAAAGAACTTTTAAAAAAAAATTGTAATTGATTCCTGTATGAATCACGAGTGTACAAAGAGTGATAGCGAAGGAAGTATTTCCTCCTTTTCATCTCGTTTTCAGCCTATCCATGACCTGAATGGTCCATGTTTTTAAAATGGAGGTAGCAAAGCAAAACGGTCACACTTACTCAAGGCCAATTTACTACTGAATTTCATTCAAATTATTTATTTATTTATCGCCTTTAAAACATGGTTTTTTTATACAGTGAAATGTGTGCAAATAAAAAAATCTCGTGTAAATATAATAATAAGTCGAGGATTATTGTAATCAATTTTTTAAAACGATTTTCTACGATTGCTAGTAATAACACGGTTTTTGGAATCGATAAAATTTATATTATTACGATTCGCGGCATGACTAAGGTCTTTTCTTTCGACGCCATTTTGTTGCTATCGATCGTCTCTTGGTCGAATAAAAGCCGTAACCGAGCAACGGTTGCGAGTCGGTATTGCCATGGCTACCAGATGCTGTTAACCATGGCCGGGGTTGAATTTGTCTCTGTGGGGTTTAACAATTGCTCAAACTGTGAGGCAAAGGGCAAAAATGAGTAGTGAAGGGATAATAAAAATTGTTTTTCATCGTTTGGTTTGTTCAGGCACGTCTTTCCGATCGACGAGTACTGATTTTGAAGAGGTCGGTTAAAAAGATGGTTGCCATTTCTTGACTGTATTTTTTTCTCGTGTTTATGTCGTTCGGGGGTTTTTGAAGATTGCTAAGTCTCACGAGAATGTTTAGATGTTTGGATGAATGAGCAGTTATTTTGGTGTGAATCAAAAGTTTGTGAATGGTCGAAATTGTATTTTATAATTTTTTTTATTTTTAAATAGGGTTTATCGTTGGTGGCGATACAATAATCCATCCAAATTCATCAAATCAACCAAGTTAAACGTTAAGCATATGTTGGATTCGAAGATTCCAGCGCCTCTTTTGAATTTGTTATTCAAGATGAAGTTTAAAGGGGTAAGTTAATATTGTTTTAAGGCTTGATTTAACTTTAAATGACGAGTCATTGGCTTGCGGATGTTTAAGTAAACCTTGGGAAATGGTAATTTGTAATTTACAAATTTTAAAGAGAAATTTGCTTAAATCAATAATCGATTTCACACTTGTTTTTAAACAATTTATGAATTAACTCGATTTTTAATATTTAAAACTCATGGAAAATACGACCATCTGCTATTCAATTAACAGTCGCGAGGATTCCCACGGGTTAAGTTACAAAAAAAAATCTTTTCGATATTAAATACCATAATTTTGAATGTCGATGAAAGGATTTAAAAAAAAAATTTTTTTCTGTAAAATTTATGAATAAATGTAATTATAATGATTTAAATAACAAAATATTGAGTTGAATAATATAAATGAATATTAATGCCTTAAAACATCAGCAAACAACAAATAAAAGGTTTAAAGTTGGATTTAGGAAAGTTGTACTTGTAAAACGTGTGTTGATTGCGATTCGGTGAACCAAATAAGAATCGAATATGTTGCTAAGATTAGTAGAGAAAATGGTGTAGACTACAAACATCCTTATTTGTGCACTTTTACTGCAAATCGATCACGCAGTTGAGTATTTTTTTTTTCGACCCTCAACAAGTTGCATTTTTAAATGTCGAAATTCAATGAAATAATTTGTATTCTATTTCGATTTTAGAAATAAAATTTTTTTTATTTTTATTTTTAGAAAAAGAAAAGCGCTCTCGGTCAAGGCATCGGTGTCCATTCTGAAGAAGAAATTTACGATTTTGGTAAAAAGGATTTACTCGCATTGAACGATTTGCTCGGCGATAAACGATATTTCTTCGGGGATGAAATAACTCTGGTAAGTCGATCTTTTAATTTGAATTGTGAGGATTCTAGGGCTTCCATGTTTTTTCATTATTGCGCTCGAATGAAGTCGTGGGTTAAGACAATGTTACATAACGCAGAATACAATTTGCAAAGCTTCTTACGTGCCATAATTCCATGTTCCGTTGATTATGAAACCTCACGAGGCGTATAAATTCAATTTACGCTTTGAGGAAACACGAAATTTTTTTTTTTTTTTAATTTAATTTTCTAGAAATTTTAATAAAAATAAGTTCAAATGAAAAAAAATTTTCCCATATTTTATTTAGCAGATAAATGTATAGGAACAAATTGAATTTTTCCATATTCCAAGTGCATTTCGTATTTTGAATTATAAATGGAACTCCAATTCGCATTTTGTCACATCCAATCCACGATTTACGTATCTCGTCAAATTGCCAATAATGTTTATCTAAAAGGGATTTAACGTTTCAATACGTTTCAAATATTCAATTACAGTCGTTTATTAGTTTATAATTCATGAGAATTAAATGGGATTTTTGCTAACTCATAATAAGAGTATTCCCAGTTGTGATCTAATCTAACACTGTGTAAGTTGCAACAGCGAACCCATCGACAACTCGCAATCGCATTAGAAATGCTCGATGCGCTTCGGCCACAATAACGACATCGAACCGTTAGTGTAGCAGATCTGTTGGATTTAGCAATAGTTTGAAAATAACATTTGCAGCACATGCGCCCAAAAATCTGCCAAACTGATTTATGTCACACTGTCAAATGCAATAACGAAGCAAACAAAGTCGAAATTTGATTCGCTGTAGACACAAGCGTAAAGTGACTAACGTAAAAGTATTTGTCTGTTTGCACGAACGAAACGATAGTATCTAACCAACAAACGAGGGAATGGCATTAAACGCCTTATAACTCACAGTGCAAAGTACAACGGAATGAAATCGGAAATTTTAATTAAACAAAAGCATTTGAAAATTAGGTTGAAATTAGCACATAATCGTAACCCTATTAGAACCGCATTGAAACGTCAATTTTTAATTGGAAAATTATATTTTATCTTTTTACAGTTGGATTGTGTGGCATTTGCGCATCTCATTCAGATCTTGTACGTGGTGGACGTGGATTTCCCTCCCAAGACATTCCTCGAGTCCGAATGTCCGAAATTGGTGGCGTTGGTGGATCGTATCAAAGAGTGTTATTGGAAAGATTGGGACGAGATGTGTCAATCGCTGGACCTCAACACGCACTTACCCAAGAAGGAACCGGAGGAAGACGAAAAGAAAGATAAAGAAGCCGATCAAGAGAAGACCGGCAGCACGGCCGAGGAAAAGGATTCGGAACCGGAGAAAGAGAAAGAAGAGAAGGACGAGAAAGAGAAAGACAAAATAAACAACGAAGCAGATAACAAGCAAGAAGAGAATAATAAGAAGGAGTAAATGCAAAGCCAATCAATCGTAATAAATGGATTTTTTTTTATTATTATTTGGCAATGACGAAAAATCCTCATTATGGACTGTGAAAACAAACTAGATTTAATATAGACATTACAAATGGATCCAAGTAAATTTTTAAAATAATTTTTACAGTTTATATAAAATGAAAATTTGTATCTTCTCAATTTAATCATTTTTAATGGGATTTAATTTTTTTTTTTTTTTTTTTTTTTTTTTATTTTATTTGATAAAAGATTCAAAGGGATTAAAAAAATAAGAATTTGTGGACGAAAAATTTTCAAAGTCCCCTCATCGACGAGCCCTGTGATAGTCTTTCTGTGTTTGTGCTCACATTTCGTGCTTTCTTGTCTATCACACAGCCCCATTGAAAAAGAATTGTAAAAAATGGATTAAAAATTTTCAAATGTAAAACTCAAGTAGATGAATTTTAAAGCATTTACATATACAGTTTAAGAAGTATGACATTTATTTATGTAATGTTGTTTCAGCATTTCGTTTTATATGGTCTTTTTTAAAACACTGCCCAAAGTTGTCATCAAAACCATCAATTTACTTGATGATTTTTTATCAGTGATTTTTGGTTAATTATACGGTTTTGAATCGAGTGTCGTACTTCTGACTGTTTATTTTTTAAATTTTTAATATTTTTCTTTTTTAAATATTCAAATTAAATCACCAAAGTATCACTCATTTTGTTTTGTCTATTGAAAAAAATTTTTTTTTTATAAGTAAAAAGGATTTTTGAAAATAATTACAGCTTAACACCCAAAGAGTCCATTGATATGTTTAGTATAAAAATGAAAAAAAAGTTTGGAAATTTTAAAAATTAAAAAAAAAAATTCTGTTTAAAAAAATAAAAATTAAAGAAAAAAATTGTATCTTTTTTTGTGTGTGCGTGTTTTTTTTTATTGTAAAAAAAATATAATTAAAAAGAAGAAGAAAAAAAAATTATACTAACCATTTTAGAAAAAGGAGAGCTTTGTATGAATGTATAGTTGCTAGTTTTTATCAACAACAAAAATATCATGTTTTTTCCAATTAACAATTTTTAGACAGAAAATATGAATTTAACGTATATATAGAGTTGTTTATCGCAGTTTACAACTCGATAAAAAAAATTCCCAAACCGCCCATTCGTTATAACCCTTTTTTTTAAAATCTACTTAATTTTAAACAAAAAAAAAAATGTGGAAAATTCATATCTTTCCTAAGGCCATCGTCTTGTTTATTTGTATCAAATGTGACACTTAAATGAAATTGATATTATTCCAAATGGCTGGAATTTAAGCACGAAAAAACGAATAAAGTGGGTGTAACATGTTTTATACAAATAACAAATGAATTTTTTTAAACAGTAAAAAAATGTTTTTTAAATGTAATTTTTTTAAAAAATATTTTCATTTATAATTTTTGTGTCTAATAATATTTAGCCAATCAACGCACAAGTTGACCAAAATAAAACTCAAATTGATCGTATTATATTCGCTTTTTAATATTTTCTTTTCGAAAAATTTCTTTTGTGTAAAAAAAAAAAAATATAAGAAAAAAGCAAAAATGTTTGTAATTCATTTTTATATATTTGCGCTCCAGCTCTTTGTAATCTTGTATACATTGAGAATAGTGTTTGTAATAATAACAGGAGTCAATGTTGACTGCTTTGTAGAATTAATATGAATGAATCGAATAAATTTTAAAAAAATTAAAATCGTTTTATAATTACAATTATATAAACAATTTTTTATATTTTTATTACATAAGTCGAATCGTTGAACTCGCGCCCATAGAAAATCCATTGAATATTTAAATAAAGAGAAACAATTGATTGGTGATAAATCTTTATTATTAATATATCAGTATTTAAACAACTGTTATTATATATCTATTCACAACTCACCTAAATAAATTTAAATTGAAAAATACATCAATTAGTGTACACAAAATAATTTATAAAAATTAATTAATAAAATTAGACTTAAAAAAATAATAACTGAATAAAATACAAGGACAAAGCATTATAATAACAAAAATCTACAATGAAAAACACCTGTTCACTTATTTCCTGAAAGACAAAACAATTTCTGGGAAATAATATGATTGAAGGGTTAAATGCATATATTTCCTATTCTTGTGATAATAGGGCAAATGAAGAGAAAAAAATTCAGGGGCATTTCATTACTCAAAGCCGCCAACCTTGATTGCTATAATTACATGTCATATTAATCCCAGGTTATCTGATCCATGTTAGAATAATATTTTTTTTTAAATTGTGCAACAATATAAATATTAATAAAAAATAAAGTTTGATCTAATAAATGTCACTTATAAATCACTCATTGTTGTATTAAATATTTTTCTACTTTTGTTTTTTCCTTTTCTCATTTAAGTCTTGTGATGGAAATAAAAATTAATTTTAAATATTACATCAAGTTTGTTATAAATACAAGTGTTCGTTATATATATATAAGAATTTCTACATTACAAATACACAAAATTGTATAAATTAATTGAATTAATCACAACCTTAAAAATTAAATTAAATTTGTTGCAACTTTAAATTTTATATAAAAAAATAAAATATAAAAATTAAAAAAAAAAATGTTTAAAGCCAATGTCAAAGTACTGTTCAAGGCTGCAAGAAACTCCTGTTTCGAAAGAAAGTCAACAAAAAAAAATAAGAAAAAAGAAAATTCGAAGGTAGAATTAAATGTCAAATACAGGAACTAATGCAGTGTAAAATAAAATCTATTTTTTTTTTAAAATAAAAATTTATTTAATTAAAAAAAAAAAGTTTCAAGGATTTTTAAAGTGAATGAGTAAAATTAATGTACACTAAAATTCACAATCACTACAATTACATATAACCATTTTTATTTTATTTTCAATTTTATTATAATTTAACACCAAACTCACTAAATCCAAGCATTTTTTAAATTCAACTAATTTTTATTTGATCATAAAAAAAAAATTATTTTTAATAAAATTTCAAACAAAAAATTAATTTCATGAAAATAATAAAATTGAAAAAAAATTAAAATAAAATTTTATAAATTTTTAAATAAAAAAATAAACAAAAATATACAATTTTTTTAAATTACACATTCATTAAAAAAAAATATTAAAAAAAAGCTGCCCAAAAGAAAAATCCAATTAATGAAAAAAAAAAATGTCATTTCTTATTCTACGCAGCTACAAACTATTTGAGATTATAAATGTTTGCGCTTTGAACCTACTGCATGTCAACATTTGAATGCAAAGTATTCCATCTTCACACGGGCGGCAAAGCCCACAACGTAGCGGTCTTGTCGGCGCTCGTGCTGAGGAAGGAGAACTCGCTGGGATGCCAACGTCCTTGGATCACCTTATCCTGATGTTCAGCCACAACAATACTTGGTAATGGCTGTGTAAGGTCACCTGGTTCAATAAATATTTTTTATTTATTATTTTATGGGCTATTTTATTTTAATCAAATTTTTTAAGATGATTTTTGACATTTATAAGAGCATTAAAATATAGATGAAAGTTAAGTTTATTTTTGCGGTTTTTTTGATCGTTATTTATGGGTGTTTATATCGTTGTATAAAAATTTTAAAACTCGTAAATAAAAATATTTTCAAAAAAATATTTTTTTTTTTAAAAATAAACAAATAATTATCGACTTTATTCACGCTCGAAAGAAAATTAAAAGCTTAAAAAATTTCAAACATTCCACAATCTCAATTACGATCAGAGCCCCATTGAATTCCCGTCGAATTTAAACTCAATAGAAATCAAAATCACTCTTCATTCCCTTCAATTAGCGATTAAAACATCTTAATTCATTGGGATTTACTCACGCTTCGTAAACAACCATTTCCTCCATATTACTAACCATCAATACAAATTTGAAAATAAAAAAAATAAAAACTTAATCAAGTAAAAGACCAATGTCCTTTCAAGAACATTATTGAGTCTCACTTGAAAATTTTAATAATAAAAAAAAAATTAAATGATTGAACAAACCAAAAACATCCTTATTAAGAAACTGATTCAGAGTCATGTGGTTAAAGATATCCGGTGCAAAAATATTCATTCGCAGTTCAAATCGAATAAAAAACATCTAAATTAACATTTTAAAAAACTTTAAAATGATTTATAAGCATAATTAAACGATAATATAACGCAGTACAAAGCGATCATTTCACTGCAAATGTAAATATAATTTTTTATCCCTTCTTTTCGATGGCATTGGATGAACGACCCATCATTTACGTTGGCGAGAAAGAGACGAATGGACAGTCTATTGCATTGGTGTACAGTTTCCCATCATTGGCTTTTTGCCAAATTAAACGTTTAAAACCCATTGCTGAGTAAATGTTGATTTAAGTTTATTTTTCCCTTTAAATCCACCCATCATTTGAAAATTTAAATTTTATTTTGAGAAAATATTTTTAAAGGGTTATTTAAAAGGTCAATGAATTAATATTAGAGAATGCGATGTGACAATGTGAGTTAAAAAGGAAGGTTAAGTTAATCAAGGGACTATCCAATGGCCTGAGAAGAATAATCAAGTAAACAAGAAGAATGTCGTATAGTTTGGACCATAATGCACCACAACTCTCACCATAAGATGGGGGCGAACGAACAAAGATGTGGATCGATCGACATTTTCAAGCTGAGCAAAAATGATATTAACATTCGAGTATAAAAATTTTTTTTTTAAAATACAAAAAACATTTAAAAAAAAAATTCTAATTTAATTTTAATATTAAATTAAAATGTAGAAATTTAAATTTTTTCGAAAATTAATAAATTTTGATATCCAAGAAACAATTAGTAAAGAAACAAGTCATGCTCGAAGAATGATGACCTTAATTTTAAACCCCTTTAATCAAAACACAACTATTAAAAATCCATGACGTCATTTTACGATCTAACATTCGCGATGCATAATTACTATCATTTACTTAACGATGGGAAATATTAAATGATCCGACATTCGAAAATCGAAATTAAAAATAATTTTCATTTGTTTTACATTCAAATGACGTCACACACTCTGACTCGAGTGACATAAAAATGCTTAAATTACATTTTCTAACACATTAAATATACCTCAATGACTAAACCGTTGTATCACGTAACAAAATATTTTTATTAAAGAATTAAAAATGGACAAAAGAAAAAAAGAGTAAAAGCAGATGTCTATGTTGAATAGCAAAAATGCCCTTGTATTTGACCCTTCAGTTTGACATAAACAAGGCAATGATTGATATTTGCAAGTCCACTACTGCGATGCTTAAGTAAATAGTGTCAAGGATCGACTTCAGAAAGAAAATTCATTGTTGATACTTTTTTTGAAGAGATTCATATTTTGTCCGAAGGCGATTCGTATCGATTTCATCCTTGCCCTACATACCAAATAACTCGATGAATATTAGGTAGACTAAGAAAAGTCCAAGGATAAATATTGATTGGCCATTATAATTTTTTTTTAAAATTATTCTCGTTGTAATGATGAGTCTGTGACACTTGACGAGACAATCGCCTCAATGGATGAATGACGTTACCATGGAAACTTGAGGGTAGTAATTAGTGGGAGAAAAGAACCAACCCCCGATGGCAGACATTTTCTAAAAATATCTCCCATTACGCCTCACTTAAGAAAAATTTTTACAACGCAACCCTTAACATTGAATTTGCATAGAGTGGGTTGCGAAACTTTTTTTTTCCAAGTTAAGCATCATAAATTAATAATAAAGAAAAAAAATCTAGTAATAACCTCTGAGAAAGCAGTGAATCACCGAGTTGATGTTTGCCAATTATGCTAATGATTTTAACCCTTTAGATCGAGGTTAGCAAAGTGCAAAATTCCATTCATAACTTAAAAATTAATTTTTTTTTAAATCAAAATGCAAATTCGCATCCTTCATTCAATTACACGTCGAAGGACTCGCGATTACGAGCTGTTTACAACTACCTGGTATTAATGAAAGAATGCGTGATTCATAGCATACACAAAAACCTAAATAAAAAGAATTTTAAAAATATAATAAATTAATAAATTAAGTCCGAATTTGATTATAATGAGCCATTAACATACGGATGATTGTTGTGGCCTACATTTCTTTCAAACGGTTATTTAAATTCATTTAATTGTTTTTATGGTATAAAATAAAATGCAATTTAAACATGGCTACATTTGGTCATTAAAAAAGACATTTGCTTAAAATTCAACAATGCAACTCGTAGCAACCGAGATGGGATACGAATTAAAGTGAATCGAGCATACGATGATAACCAAGAGTTGATAGGTAAAACTTAGCAGTAGAAATGAAAGAGAAAATGCTAATTATCGAATAAAATGGACTGCGCATGTTTTTAATTATATCAAATGATGGCGCAACATACAAATATAAACTTTTAATTGATAATTAAAAACTCAAGTAAATTAAACATAAAAAATTTTTATTTTTTAAAATTATAGAAAAGCCCAAAATAATATTTAAATAATTTAATTTTATTCACGTATTAAATTAAAATATAAAAAAAAAATTTTTTTAATGTTAAATAACAATGAATCAACATGTGATTCATACGACTTAAATGGATTACGGAAATGAAATTTAAAAGTAAAAAATATTGAATGTGATTGCCAAAAATCGCAAAACTTTTGTTTATTTATCTTAAATAGCCCAATGGAAACATTTTTCCAATTCCTTGTTTATTGAATGGATTCCAAGTGGGCTTCAACAAGAAAATCCCTCGACTTAAAATAACTTTGATTGGTCAATAAACAAATCAAAGCGACACGTAAAACTTTTTTTAAAAAAAAACCCTTAAATTTAAATTCCTTAAAACCTAAAATAAGCCATCTTTAATTTAGATTGTTATCATATGTAAAAAAATAATTCTTCGTATATTATTTCCATATTCCCCAAGGTCGGATGTCTTTGACAGTGACCTAAATTCCATTCAAAACTTTACACAACTTATTTTTCCAAATTAAAATTACGTAATATTTTGGTTAAAAAAATATTTTATTTATGAAATTTTGAACGGAAATATCCAAAAAAGAATATTATTGCATCATTAAACACTTTAAATAGTAATCTAAGTTTGATTAATATTTAATTATGTTTATTTTAAAAAAAAAATTAAAGAAAAATATAATTATTTAAGGTAATTTTTTTTATGTAATAGTGAATCACAGCTAAATTATATTTTAATGGAAATTCAAGTTTGTTTAAAGAAAAAAAACTTCCGTATTATTTAAATGCAATTATTAAATAATCGAAAATGAAAATTTCCAAATTTCTTAATTTTTATTTCCACACTTGAAATTTAATCATCGATGATCTCATCAACTTTAATTTTAAAATAAAGGCGTTTTTGTCACACCGTAATTCGAGCTTTTTTAAAGAACCCGGCATAATCCAACACTTAAAAAAAATTATCTCGAAAATCTCCATTACCACGAAGAGAAATGTATTAAAAGAAACTCAAATACTCTTGTTATTAATCGCTATTACCAACGTTTGAAAACGAATTGCAGGCAACTCCGGGAGAATAACAAAAATCCCTTTAAACGACGGCCTTTGATCGATCCGTGGCAGGCAACGGATGAAGGCATTTTCAGAGGTCCCAAATCACCCACTGACGAACGACGTGTTGGTCAACATCCGTAAAAGGCAACATTTGCATCTAATCGTTGTTAATCTCGTGCATTTGCACCATTGCACGAACATTCTTTTTTTTTATATATTTTATAAAACCGATATCTCAATTGGTTTTAAAATAAGTTTAACCGTCATTTCAATCGAATTTTAATATCGATTATATTTTAAAATTGTATTTTTTAATTTTAAAGATTTTTGAGTTGTTGTTGTCGTTGGACTAAAGATGGCGCCACCTAATAAACGGTGAAATTAGCCGAGGTTTGTTTCACTCACGTTTTCCCATTTATTCGTCCGAAATTCGATCATATTTTTATCTCGTTAGACCTTTGATCGTAATCAGAAGAGAAACAATGAATCGTGATTGATTAGTGCGTGTGTCTTTGACATTTTTCGAGTACGAAGAAATGGGGTCTTGAAATTGAATTTTTCATTCCAATTTCAATCGCGAGTGAACCGAGTTGGCCATTCTCTTTCTTTAACTTCTAAATTGCTCAAATCAGTGCGGAGAATGAATAATAACAATTGCACTTTCTTCATTCTAAGTAAATGTCATTTTCCTTTCAAAAATGCTGACGTTTCATTTTGAATGATTTTTCATTCCTTACGAAAAAAAAACACTAAATTTACATTATTCAACATATCTTTAATAAAAATGATACCTAAAACAAACCCAACTTCTCATTTTCTGACATCGCTACGACAAATTCTCCTACCGAAAAATTCATTCCGTAATAAAAAATTAACAAACACAAAACCCGATAAAACCGTGCACTTTAATATACGTCGAGACATTAAAGCTGAGATTCCAAACACAGCGCCAACTAGTAATAAATTCAAACACTAATTTATCAACCTTCAAATTCAATTTCTAAGCTTAAAACGATACTAAATAGTTCTAAATTTCGAAATAAGTAACGAAAGATTCACTAAATCACGAAAAATAGACTAAATTCCCTTCGGCAAAACCCGGACAATTTGATACAAGTGTCTCATTAACGACACGCAGTGATCGATGCGATATGGTAAAATAACGATCAATTTTCACTTTTAATTAAATTACAAATTTAAAAAAGAAAAGTTAATGACATTTTCTCTTACCTTGAAGATCAGTGAGCACGATTTTGTGATCGTAGGATACAGTCAGCAAGTAGTAGGCACTGGGAGAAAATCGCACACTGCGTACATCTTGCGTATGTGGCTTAAAACATTGTATTACACGATTCCCTCGAATATCGTACAACATACAAGTCGAATCGTCGTGTCCCGATACTAAAAGTCGGCCCGAAGGATCAACTGCTACTCCTGCTACTGGAGCGCCTAATAAAAATAAAATAAAAATAAATAAAAACAAGTAAATTTTAAAACTTTAAAATATCGATTTTATATTTTTAAAATATGTGGTCTTTAAGTATTTTCATTCTTGGCTCGCAAAATGCTTAGAAATCAATAACACGAGGCTGAGAGGCTAAGCGAAGAATTTATTTTTTACTATACCACAAAATTGCTTTTTCTCTTTAAAATTAATGCATTTTGATTATGATTTGTTATATATTGTACATATTGGCAGGAAATTTTTATCTCAGAATAAATAAAAAATTAAATTTTCCAAAATTTAAAATTTTATAAAATTTCAATATTAAAACGAATTCAATTTTGATTCACTTTCAAGTGGTTATAAAATGACTATAAATGTCAAAACAACACATCTTTAAAAAGACAATGATATTAAATCACCATAAAGCTCACCTTTTCCAGTTCCCATCCCCGATGGTGGAGGAGCAGTTACGATATTCACGCATCCCCTTGTCCGTAAATCCCAGAAACGAATCGTTTTATCCTGGGATCCACTCACGAACATCGCACCACCCCACGTGTACAACGATAAAATATGACCTAAAAAAAATACCGAATTAATTATAAATTTTAATCTACTAAAAAAATATTTATACCAGAATGTCCAGAAAGTGCTTGAAAAGGGGTCCCAGTGGCACAATCCGTGATGTAAATCTTACAGTCGCCCGCACCGCCGCTAATCAATAAACTCGACTTATTACTCAAATCTTCTATGAAGCAGAGATCTCTGACAGTCCCATCGTGCATGGTCAATTCCATCTCTTCTCCTATAGAAAAATATAAAAGATTAATATAATGTTTTGCTAATTCAAAAGTAATAATTTTTACCCTCCATATTACACGTTTCCGCATTGAATCGCATCAATTTAATAGTTTTGTCATTCGAACCGGTCGCGAGTAATTCGCCACTCGAATTCCACGTGAGGCAGTAAATCGAACCTTTGTGATGTTTGGTTCGTTTGAATAAAACGGTCGGTTGGTAAGTTACGTGGTCCTCTCTAAAAATAAAAAAAAATTTAATATCAAAAACGAGGAAATTTGAATATTGAATTTCATTTTATTTTAATACAATCAAATATGCAGCTGGAATTGTAATGCTATTCACGTATATTATTTTGATGGATGATATCGATTTTTTTTTTGTTTTTTCAAATTTGATTTATGCTTAAAGTCAAAATACAATACATATAATAAATAATGCAGTCGTGCTTGTGTTTACTACTGATAAAATTGTTTTGACAATTCGAATTTTGTTTTTACTGTACTACATCAGCTTGAAATTTCTACAATTTCCCCGATGCAATTGAGTTATTTCATGTAAGAAAAGATTGAGTTAATTATTAAATATATTCTTATTCTGTCAAGTTATTGCTAAGGTTTTCTACTGCTAAATAATATTTGAATAAAACATCGCAAGCGCCTTTTAAAATCAAATTAAGCCACGCACTTTATCGGATTTGCAACTTCGGATGATATTTTTATATTAAAAATGCAGTTCTATTCAAATATTTAATAATTTTCTCCTAAATATTTTGCAATTATTCTCTAGAGTATCTCAAAAACACGTAAACAAATACATTTCACTAAAAGCTGTCAACATTGAATTTTAAAATTGATAAAAATCAGTCTATCGTTAGATTTTTGTATAAAATGACACGAGTCTGTACCTAACTAACATCTTTAAGTAAATAAAAACTTTGTGAGTAATTAAAGCAAAATTAACAGAGAGTTAATTAAGTCTTATTAGTCTTGTTTTGGCTAATTCTCCAAAGCACTGCTTCTATTTATTTTCTTAAATTGGATAAATTGCCAATGTTGAACTTAGAAATCCCAAGACCATTTCTCACTATAATTGACATAGAAAAAACAATAAATGAAAATTCGTTTATTTAATACCTCACATCAGTGACTTTCGGATAAGCACAAACTCGCAAAGTCTTCGAATTTGATCCGATAGCGTAAAGTTTTCCATGTGGATGAAATTCAGCAGCACGAATTGCTTGAACATCTTCGAGACTTGTGACTGGAATGAATCTTGGCTTTTTGCCGTCGCCATTTGCTCGGTCGCTCGAATTACTCCCTGAATTCTGATGCTAAAATATTTTTAAAAATATATAATTAATTAATTTTATAATAATTTATTTAAAAAAATTTTATTTTAAAAAATTAATTTTTCATTTTAATAAAAAAAAAATTTTAATTACGTGGCAATTTGCCATCATCAGCAATGTTGAAAAAAAGTTTTTAATGACTACTTTAGGTGAGGAAAAAGTATGCGATAACATCACTTCATACTCAGTTTCCTGTAATTTTTTCCCTCCATTTATTTCGCTTTATATTTGAATTTTAAATTTTATTTCACAATTTCCTACATTTTAAACCACATAACTGATGACGTCATTAAACTTTGTTAAAATGATTTTTAGTATCGATTTAAGGATATTTTAAAAGTAAAAAAAATCGAAATAAATAAATATTATTTTCCCAATAGACTCTACGGCATCGTTAAAACAAGTTCCCGAAGCACGAAACTACTCGATAAAATATCATTTACGAATTGAAATACAAAAAAAAAAAAAATATTAAAAAATAATTGAATTAAATAATTTTAATTTAATTGCGAAATAATGACTCAAACCAATTTCCTGCAACTTAAAAAAATTATTTTTAAATAAAATTATTTTTATATAAAAATTCAACATCTATAAATTCCTACAAAAAAAAAATAAAAAACTCACCACAGACATTTTCTGATCTAAAACAATTTTAAACCGATCATAACCACTTCTTAATACTTTCATACGATTCAAATACGGACGTCGCCAGATAATCGAAGCCAGCAGAAAATTATCGTACATTTTTGTCCGCAAACCGAGATTATCCACCGCATTAAAACCGTTATTACGGCTTATTAGAAGACACACGCAACTCTCACCCGACTTCAATTGCCTCTGAATCCCTCGAGTCAAAACCAGAATTATTTGTGAGAAAAAAAACCAAATGTGTAAAACCATAATTAAGCGGCAATGCCTCAGAAGTCATGCACAATGCGATGGAATGCAACGGACGTGGCATTGCCCTTTGAAATGCATCGAGGGACGTGTAAATAATAAGAGAAAATGCTTTTGAAGATTCACTTTACTTAAAATATGTTAAATTTTACTTTAGATCATCTGGTCATTGGGTCAGTACGAGTTGATGCTCTAAATAATCAAGCTTGTAAAACATTTGTTGTTAGAAATGATTTTTATAGTGAAATTTGAATTAATTAAACCCTTTATTGTCGTAATTTGTGCTCGCAAGTGTCTGGGGAATGTGGCTTTATTTTAGTTGGGTATGTATGAGTATTTATTGCTTAATTCTGCGTTTTGGGGGCTGAGCAAGCATAATTAAATGCTTTAATTTGTTTTCTAGATTATACTTGTAGATAAGAATTACTAGACAGTTGAGTATATCCGAGAGAATTTTTAATTTAATTTACATTTTCTGTCTTTGCAAAAAAACTTTTTTATTTTATTATTTATTAAAATTATTAATTTAATTAGATTTTTGGGAGAATTTTTTTTTTCTTTTTGTAATTTCTTTTTAACGAAGTTTTATTGCCGAGTCCCTTTAAGGTCTTAAGCAATAAATCGAGGCTTATATCTTCTTACGGGTTGACTTTTGGCCACTGGTGGTTTGTACTGAACTTTAATACATTTACTTGGAAAAATGTGGGTATCCAACACATTTATTTTACTAAATTACATTTTATCCATTAAAATACGAATTTTTACTCCAATTATTAATTCATATCATTTCAACAGAAAACAGGAAATATTAAAAATAGTTTTTTTCCTCAATGTCATAAAACCCAAGGCTCGATCGATACTTAAGAACAAGGAAAAAAATTATTTTCAACAAAAGTTTAAAAATAATAATTTTCAATTTCCCTATTCAAAGCAATTTAAACGAGTGAAATTGCAAACGACTCGTAAATACCATTACGCAACTCTAATAACTTTCACCCACTTCAATCACGAGTTTAACATTTCATCTAAAAAACAATAATAATAAAATAAAATAAAAAATATTTAAAAAAAAACTTACACGTCTATTTTTACTAGTACTAACAGGTATTTCAAACTGTCTTTTCTTATTCGCTTCTCGTAATGGACAGACCCTAAAATGAATGAGAGAATCGTGGCAACCCGAGAACATCATTTTTGTATCCTCGCACGAGATGACAGCACTCGAATAAAAATGGACACTTGGTAACAAACGACGACTTTTTAAATATTTACTCGAAACGTTTCTCAACTAACCGAGATCTGCGCTCTATTCAAAAACCAATGTTGATATGGAGGAAGACTGTGGGCGGATGATGGAACTCGCACGTATCACGGATGCTTTTACAATACATCAAACTACACGCATCATTAATGGCATAAGTAAAACTACATTTAGAGCGCAACCAATTGAAAATAAGCCCAAGGTTGTTTGTACATCACTAACTTGCTCTTTTTTTCTCTTTTGACTTAATAGAATGTACCTACGGACCCAATAAATGAGCGGTGGTGCACGATGGGAAGAAAAAAAATTTTCGAAAATTCGTTCGTCCTTGGCCCTGCGTGAAAATTTTAATTTAAAATTTTTTTTTTTTTTTTTTTTTTACGTAATTGAGCTTATTGTTTGATGTTTTGTATGACGATTAAATTATACTCACGTGAGCATAATTTGAGAAAGAAATTGTTATCAAATTGTAGGTGGATTTTGAAAATATGTTTGCATTCGACATCCTGTAGACAGTTCAAGGTAAACGAGTTTAACGTTACGATGTGCTCGTAATGTTACTATAGCAACAGCATCATCAAAACCAACCCTTGAATAATTGTCTAAGAGTGGATCGGGTAACACAATTCAATTAACGATTCGAAATTAATTCGAAGCGAAGCGATGCATTACACAATGGTGACAATTTAATTCCAATTGTTGTTGAAATATTTTTTAAAATATTTTTATTAATTTTATTATTGTTAGATTTTATCATTTAATAAATTTGTAAAATATTTCATTATTGATTTTGAAATTTATCATTTTCAGTATATAACTACGTAATCTTTAAAATTAACATTTAAATGAGGCTAATGTATGAAACGAAGCAACAACAACCGGAGATATAAACACAACACGAGAGGGAGACACTAGTGTCATTAAATGGTATATAAAGAAAACCACGAAAAAATGTATCTACTTAAACATCAACAATATAACCCTTTAAAGCCGAAATATCGTAAGAAAAAATATCAAGTTTTCAAGGGAAACTTTAATGCAATTTGCATGTAATTAATCACGAATGATTGTTATATACAAAGTGGAGGGCAAAGACTGCAGGTTGACAGCAACACCAAACGAAGAGGTAAATGGTGAAAGTGACATTCGATTTGTCACTTTTAACAGAATTATTGGTGAACATGTCATTTTCTATTTACAAGTATTAAATCATAAACGTACCAATCCGATATTCAACAATGTGCCAAAAATTTTTTTTTTAAATGAAAATAGTTTAATCCCGCCATCTACAGTCAAAAATGGAAATCAACACGTTCCTTAATCTAACACCAGGCGACTCTAATCATCAAATATTTGCTAATATTTGAGATTCATAATTTATAACACGAATACCTTAAATTGCCTTTTAGTTGAAAAAATGTGCACTTAAAAGTGAGTCGATAAATGCATTAAAAACGAGCATAAAACAGCCGTTGGTAAATTTAAAAAAAAATTTATATTTTAAAATTTAAATTATTAAAACATTTTTATAAAGTGATAAAATGGCTATGAATAATGTAAGTTGTAAATTAAGCACATTTCCTTCCCCTTTAAGCAAACGAAATATATTCAACTTTAACATATTTCTTTTTTCATAACCAAATTCCTTTGAAGAAAAATGTAAATTGATCGATTTGAACGACCGATCGATATAAAAACGACGCCGCCCGAAGCAAAGGACATCGACATTCATAAAATTAAACCATTAAAAATTAAATTTTAACGAATTTAAGTAAGTCATTCCCAGAAGAAAAATATAATTAAATAGTGGATTTTTTTTAGATTCAAACAACCCACATAATAAACCCAACATGGAATCAACACTCGTTTGACTACTTTAAAAAAAATTTTTTTTTTAAATGTGTGGGTTTCTTTTATGGGTTACACCTTTGTAAATTTAGGTCAGGGAAACCAAATATAAAATAAAAATTAATTTACATCTTGTTAAACTTGACATTTTAAAAATTGTCGTATTATTTCAATGTCTAATGAAATACCATAAAAGTACATTATTACATCACCAAAGAGTTATTTAGAGATCACAGATTATTTGTGCTGTGAATACAAATAATTTTGTATTTTTATTTGAAATTTAAAAAATTAATTCTAGTTAAATAATATTAGGATATAATGTTTTAAGAGGTTGATGGCCCGTCCCAAAAGAATCTCCTCGAGCAAAATTCCTTAAGAAAAAAATTTTAAAAAAAGTTTTAAAAAAAAGTTTTAAAATTATTCAAACTTGCACAATTTCAATTATACACTCATTGAATATATAAATATAATTATAATTCATAATGTTGAGGTGAAATTGTAGGAAAAAGTGTAATTTAGGTCAAATTAGCATTAAGAAATTGCTGAAAAATTCCAAAAATATCGAAATTTGCAATATCTACCTTCATCAATCCACCAGCTCTTTCGGTATAATTATCCAAACACAAAGTAGATGATCTCGGTGGACTGTTTTGCGAACTCAGATGATCGTGTCCATGTACCTGACAATGCGATTGGCAATCGTGGGTTACAACCGAATGACATTTAACTGGTGAATCCACTTTTAAATCCGAAAATAACTGCGATAATTTTTTAAGTACTGGCCCTTGCGACATTTTGTATTTTAAGTAAAACACCCAAAGAAAATAATTTTTCTCACTCCCTGTAAATATCCAATCATGCGAATGGTAAGTTAATGAATGAGTCAGAAACCACTTTCACCCGGATTCATCCTAGCCGCTTGCCCACTGGCTTCAATGGTAATTCGTGACGTAATCATTCCAGAGGGCGTAGAAACACGTGAACCGCCTACCCTTGGCACTTAAAAATTTAACCCTTTACAACCAGAACTCCAAAAGGTAAATTGTTCCTTTGCATTTAAAAAAAAAAAAAAAAAAACTAATGTTGAGATCTGTTTGAAAAATGATTTTTTTATAACGACTTTTTCGATAACAATCATTAGTACATGAAACTATAATTTTGACACTGCGATTGGTTGAGTGACCAAACGTGTAAAGGACTGAGAAAGGGTTTAGTTGTTTATGTTGAAATCGCATACAGAGATTGGATTAAACATAATTCGAGTATTAAATTTCGATATTTCTAATATTTAAACACAACGTAAATGAATATTTATGAGTTTTAAATCAATTAAATATTTTCTAATTGTTAAATCAACCAGAAAAATTTAATTTAATTTTAATTAAAATTGATTCAATAATTTCCCTCGAGTATTTATCAACACTAATTAAATATTAAAGTCTTTTGTGTTTTATTAGCGAATTAAAAAAATTTCTTTCAAAAATATAATTAAATAATAAATTCCCTTTCATTGCCTTAATTCAACATGCAAATAATGACAATAATCCTCAATTGATAATAAATATAAATCAAACTTACCCTCATCATGTTGCCTTCATACGGTATTGGAATGGGTTGAGATGGATACCTTTGAGTATGATGTAGCGAATCACCCGAACAATCTTGATTTGTAAATGAGGTTTGGAGAAAAGTATCACTAGAAAAAAAAACTAAATTTAAAAAAAAATGTTGCTTTCAAATAAATTCAAAATGACACAACACGAACTGAAGTATGGATGAGTGATTATAACTATTGAATTGTTTGCATTACCTTTCAAAAGGTCACTAACATGAATATATACTGACGAATGAATGCGAGGCAAATTGGCGTTACCTTCGCTGAGGAAGTAATAAACGTGTTAAATAAATGATAAAGAAAAATAACGTTTATTAACAACCCTTTAACACGTATAATCTCTAAAATGCAAATCGAGGCTTAAAATTATTAAAATTTATTTTTAAATAACTAAAATTCATTTTGTTATGGTTTCATTCACACGATGTAATTATCACTACAATTACATCTAAAACATTAAGTCAACGGAAATGATTGCAGGACGTATTACATGTAATAAATAAAAACAAATGTTGACATTAATAATAATCCACACTTTTACTTCAGGTTGAGTTAGTGTCAAGTGATAAAACTTGGAAAAATTTTAATATTAAATACCTATTTTCGGTTAAAGACTGACGATAATTATTAGTTGTTAAATTGGTTGCAGCAGCTTCGAGAATGGGCGCGAGGTTTCTAGCGACGGGCATCATTTTGGCACTTGGAATCGATTCTAATTTGGTCATCATATTGTTATTATTATTTAAATTATTGAAATTGATGATAGGCGATTGTTGAGGAGTCGTTGATGAGATTCTGTTTTGTACTTTGTTCGCTGGTTTTGACGTTATGCTATTTAGCTGCTCGCTATTAACAAGCCTGTAAAATACAAATATTTATTATTAGTATAATTAAATTTTATATATAAATTATTTTTCAATGAAATATACAATTAAAAAGCATTTTTCTTCCTCCTTTTTTGTAAGTAGTAATAAATTGTATTTTTCATCTGATTTATATCATTATCCAAACACATCATTCAATTGTTGATTAAAATCTCAATTTATACTTGAATGATTTGTTCTTTAAACTACTCGATTTACACGGAAATTCAAATTGAAAAATAAATAAAAAATTAAATTAACCTCGGTTGTAAATTAGGATTAACGGTTGTAATCTCGTTCGTACTCGCACATTCCGAGATCAATCGATTATCGACTTGTTTCTGCTGATTTTCAATCTCCCTCAATTGTCTAAAACAATCTTCTCTTTTCCGTTCCTGATCTTCCAATTGTTCTTGAACCATTTGTTTCTGCCTTTGAAACTCTTTATACAATTCCGATCTCGATCTCGCGTTATCCATCGCCACATTTTTCTTCGCTACTTCATTTTCACTCGATTCCTTTTCGTCTACTTTTTCTTGTTTGTCTTTGACTTTCTTCTCCGGAGATTTGGATCGACGAACGAGGGGGGGTTTGGAGGGTGGGTAACCAGTTAAGAGAGTGGGTAAATCTCCGTAACTGCTACTAGTGAACACATCATCGTTTTCTTCGAACAACCGATCAACAGATGTGTTCATGCACTTCTTACCCGTCAAATGAAAACCAGCGAACGATCGACTCATGGTAGAAATATCGCCGAGACTCATGGCCATCACGTGTCTTTGATGCATCAATCCGAATGGTAAACCGTCCAAATGCGGTGTGAGCGAACGACTCATGATATCGGCTGATTTCGGTCTGGAGAATGGCATTGCCGAGTGTGGAAATATCTTTGGTTTGATCGGAGTTACCAACATGTGTTCCGTCCACGACGCTTCCAACGACGGTTTTTCCAATCGTTCAACATCGACATTCAACGTTTTCTGTTCGAACGGACACGAGAAAGTGTCGGAAGGAATACTTTGTAACCACGATAAAAGACTCAAATCAGAGTCGCTGAATCCCGTACCATTGAGAAGCTTGGAAAATTGCATTTCTTGAACATCGGACGACGGCGACGTTGCTTTGTGTTGACAATACTCGACGCACGATTCGTATAAAATGCCTTTAATAACGAGTTGGATCAACCGATCGTTTTTCGCCATCGTTTGATTTTCTAAGCTTTTCTTGTCGGGTGGGAGAAATTTCTCAACTAATGGGTAAATTCCCCTGAAACATTCGACTCTTGCATTACTAGGGTTCCAATTCTTGAATTGCGCATGATCGGATAATCTTGGTAGTGTTAGAAATAAACAGAAATTACTGTATTCTTCTTTGGTTGGGCAGTATTTTTCGAGTTCGTTGAGTACTTTGACAACTTCATCGACAGCTAAGTCGATATTTTGTACTAATCCTACTTCGGATTTGATGCAGAGTAATTCGACGTATTTGTGTTTGAGAATGATGTAGGTGAAGTGTTTCGAGTCGAAACTGTCGATACATTGAAGTGGTTGAATGAATTCCAACGCATCGTCCCATTGACCGTCTAATATGAGTTGTCGAAGGAATAAAACGTCGTCGGAAAATGTACCGTTGATGACCCCAGTTTCACGTTCGAGTGATAGTTGAGTTATGTGTAAATCTCGACTGTTTAGGAATTCTAATGCTAATTTAACTACTTCTTCTTCCTTTAATATTAGATGTGCTGAAGGCATCGTTCGTTTCTTGTATTATTCGTGTGTCTGGAATTAGAAATAAAATCATTATTTTCCATTTGAAAATTTCATTTTTATCATATTAAACAACACAAGTTTAATTTGGATTTTACACACATATTTATATGTATAAATATTTGACAACTACGTCCGGTCAGTCTTAAAAGCAGCGTAACCGCATTGAATTTAATGCTTGATTGATTCGCGGGAATTTCGGTAAGTAATTTGTGATTGGTATATCAGATACGAACCTTTATCGATGTTATGGTGTTAGTGTAAGAGTTAAAAGCGACAGAGTAACAGTGCATGGTTAAATTCGCCATTCCCAACCTGCCATGACATCAGCGGCAAGATTTACTCGCAACAGCCGGTTGTCTCTGCGCATGCGTCATATTTGTCACATTTGTTTTTATTGGATCTGCAGTGAATTGAATATTTTATATATATAAAAAAAAAATTTGAATGAAAGAAAATAAAAAAAATTTAACGAAGAAAACAATTCAAGTCTTTATTATACAAAATTGATATTTAATTATTTTTCCATGTTTCCAAACACGTTCTGCAATCTGATTTAATTTTAGAATAAGCAACGCATGTAGCAATTATAGTCGAGTTGACAAGATTCAAATTGCTTCCAAATGTTTTCGAAGTTGATTTAACAAATCCAGGGATCCACTTTAATGGAACTCTAAAATAATATCTCATCAATATAAACTGGACTGCGTAAACCGATCCAAAAACTAAAATAAAAAAAAATAATTAGAAAGTAAAATATAAAAAAATTAAAATAAATTAACCGAAACCAAATGCAGTTGCACTGTCAATTGCAGCATTAAAATAACACCGTCCGAGCCAACTAAAACCCTAAAAAAAATAATAAAATTCAAGCCAAAATAATTAATTAAAATTAAAAATAATACTTTTGGTCCTCGATCAACAAATGCCAATGGATTCTCTTGTTCTTCTGTCATTTCAGTCTGCATTTGGTAAGAATTTATTTCCAACTCAATATTATTATATAATCTAAATCCTAATAAAATTTAACCTATAAAAAAGGTTTCAATATAAAGTCAATGTTCTTTTATGAGTTACTATAGCAACTGTTAAATTATTGTTGATAAAGTAATTGTATAAATGTAAATAAAATAATGGCCGAATTGAGATAAATTTCTTTTTTATTTTCATTAATTTCATTTACATCATTTTAAGCACACTTAAAGCTTCTGTGAGTTTCGATAATTCACCTTCGTATTGCTGTAACTGTAATTAAAAATTTTATTAAATTTTAATAAATTTTGTTTTGAGAAAAAAAATTTACTTTTTCGTTATTTGAAACACGAACTTCATCCGGGACTTTAATCTCGTAATCTTTAATTAACATCGATTTTTGAAGTGAATCCATTTGATTTAAAAGTTTTTCTTTTTTCTGATCGAGTTTTGCTATTTCTCGCTCCGGATCAATTAATCCCTTAAAAATGATATTTTAAAAATTGAAAAATTAAATTTTATCATTTTAAATACCTTTAACACGAGATAAACTTGACATTTATCAGATATAGTTAAAATCGCACAACCGATTTGTTCTGGTGTTTCTGTTGTTATTTTTAAATTGTCAATAGAAGCGGAAATAGTTAAAAAGTCTTTATATGAATTTAATTTATTGACCATTTCTTCATCGCTGCATTTAATGCTCACTATTGAAACAAAATAAATAATTAATTTTATTATTTAGTAATTTAATATTAAAACTCACCATCAGCTTTGATTTTCTTTATTAAATTGTAATCTGAACGAGCAGAACGAATCGAATGGATAATATTTTGTATAAACTCAACATCATTTTCGAGTTGCTCATTACGGAATGTAAACTTTAATTAATTAAATTAATTATTATTAAAAATATTCATAAAATTTAC
Organism: Henia vesuviana; assembly: GCA_034696185.1. Classification (NCBI taxonomy): domain Eukaryota; kingdom Metazoa; phylum Arthropoda; class Chilopoda; order Geophilomorpha; family Dignathodontidae; genus Henia; species Henia vesuviana. The sequence continues at coordinate 4,467 of JAQFZU010000271.1, read as the reverse complement.
ATTACAAATTACGTTTTGAGTTTCCGGATAAGGGGTGACGCAAATCGATGGTGGATCCAATTCTGATCTACGAGTTAATCTCTGAAACAATTCTTCGGAAATGAATGGCATTAAAGGACTGATGAGTCGTAATCCAACGTCTAAACATGTATATAAAGTATCTCGGGCTACTCGTATTGATTTTTCATCCTCACTCGCAAATATCGGTTTCAAATATTCCTTTATTTAATTAATATTAAATTAATTAAAAAATAATTAAAAAATAATTAAGAAAATCATTTAATAAATACCAAATAAATATCGCATAAATCGTAAAGCCAGAAATTGTAACATGCGGTTGTTGCCGAAGGAAATTCGTAATTTTCAAAAGCATTGTTACATACTTCGACAGCGAACGAAAGTCGACTTAAAATCCACAAATCCAAATGAGATTCATTTCCATTCAACTGCGAATTAAATTTAGAATTAAAAATTAAAATATTAAAAATTAAATTTTTTATACTTCAGTAGTTGAATTAGGTATAAAATCATTTCCTAAAGACATTAAAGCGAATTTAGTCGCATTCCACATTTTATTACAGAAAAATCGGTAGCCTTGTACACGAAGTACGTCTAAATTTATATCGCGACCTAAAATCGAGGTTAATTTAATTTATTTTTCTCACTTTTAAGTAAAAAACTTACCTTGAGCTGTGTACGCACACAATGCAAATCGTAATGCATCTGTACCACATTCCGGAATACCGTTTGGAAAATCCGATTTTTGTCCATCTTTTGCTTTTTGGATTTCTTTAGGATCCAAATTACTGTCTTCTAACATTTCGTGAAGTCCTTCGAGTGATATACCATAAACGACATCGATTGGGTCTATGACATTTCCCAATGATTTACTCATTTTCCTACCGTGAGCATCACGTACCATAGCGTGCAAATAAACCTAAATATTTTTAAAAATTTTATAAAAATAAATTATTTTTAAAATTCCAAATCAAATACCTGTTTAAATGGAAGTGATCCGAGTAATTTCTGTCCCATAAAAACCATTCGCGCTACCCAGAAAAATATAATATCGTGACCGGTTTCTAATAATGTCCCGGGATAAAACGTTTTTAAGTCATTGGTCTGGAAATAAAATATTTAAAAGTATGTATTTTTATAAAGGGTTTAGGAGAAATTACCTGTTCCGGCCATCCTAATACGGAAAATGGAAATAATGCGGAGGAAAACCACGTATCTAAAACGTCTTCGTCTTGTCTCAAAGTTATTTTTTCAATTTTTATTTTAAATCGATCCGATGCTCGTTTAAGGGCCTCTTCTTGATTGCGACCACTGACCCAATATTCGTTATCGCCGTCCTAAAATCAATTTTAATTAGTTTTAATTGATTAAAAGATTTAAGATTTCGTACAAATCCAGGTTTAATAGTTGGATCGTCGATCGTTACGAAATAAGCAGGTATGCGATGACCCCACCAGAGTTGACGAGAAATGCACCAATCGCTGGAAAAAAATTAAATTTTTTTATTTGTAAATTAAATTAATGGATTATTTACCGTATATTTTCCATCCAATAATTCCATGTTTTCACGTGGTTATCTGGAATTAATTTTAATTCTCCATTTCTGACAACTTCGATTGCATTTTTAGCCATTTCGCTACAATTCATGAACCACTGACATTTAATTAATGGTTCAACAATGTCTTTTGATCGACTTGAAATAGAAAAATTGTACAAATTAAATGTAAATAAAATAAAATAAATTTTATAATAACAATACTTGCAAACTGGAACAACCATAGGATTGTCTTTTGTTTCCTTATATAAACCGATTTTTTTAAGTGCTTCGAGTACGGATTTACGAGCGTGAAATCGTTTCATTCCCTAATAAAATAAAAAATATTTAAAATTCTTTTTTTGCATTAAAGATCAATTTTTACCGTGAATTCACCGCAATCACCACAAATGTTACCAGAATCGTCGATTATATTTAAAAATGGTAAATCGTGTCTTTTACCGACTTCGTAGTCATTGTGATCGTGAGCTGGAGTTATTTTAACAGCACCTAAATTAAAAAAAAGTTAATAATAAATGAATAAATTAAATTAAAGCTTCATTTTTACCCGTTCCAAAATTTATATCAACAAAATCATCGCACACAATTGGTAAACGTCTGGAACAAAATGGATGTCGCGCATATTTCCCATATAAATGTTTATAACGACTGTCATTTGGATGGACAGCAATTGCAGTATCGCCAAGCATCGTTTCGATTCGAGTTGTTGATACTATAATTTCTTCATCTAAATTATTAAAAATAAATTTAAAAATGCAATTATAATCATATTTAAATTTAAATATTATTACCCGATCCTTCGATAGGATAAGCGAATGAAATTAAAACTCCAAATTCAATTTTTTCCTTATAACCAGGAACATTTAAGAATGTTCGGCCTGGAAGTTCAACTTTATCTACTTCGATATCAGAAATGGCTGATTTAAGTGTACAAGACCAATTGATTAATCGATTGCTGCGATATATTGTTCCATCATCGTGTAAACGAACAAATGCTTCAGTCACGGCTCTACATGCTTTCTACATAAAACAATTTCAAATATTAATCGAAAAATCAATAAAAGACTTACGGGATCCATTGTAAAACAAGCTCTACTCCAATCTGGAGACGAACCCATCAGTTTAAGCTGTTCGTAAATCCGATCGCCTTTCCTAATATAATTCAAATAAATTTAAAAAATCTGCTTAAATAATAATAAAAATTAAAATTACTCTTTTTTCCATTTCCAAACTTCATCTATGAATTTTTCTCTTCCTAAATCGTGCCTTGTTATTTGTTTTTCCCGCATTAATTTCTTCTCTACTACAACTTGAGTCGCAATACCAGCGTGATCGCAACCTGGATTCCATAGACAAGTTCTACCTTTCATTCGATTCCTATTAATTGAAATGGAAAAATTATATTTGTGAATAATTTTAATAATTTTAATATTAACCATCTCGTAATAGCATCTTCTATTGAGTTTGTGAGTGCGTGGCCCAAATGCAAACTGCCGGTTACATTTGGTGGTGGAATTACCATTACAAATTGCCCTTTTGGATTCTTCTCCGATATTGATTTTCTCTGAAATTAAAATCAATTAAAAATTGTCATAAAAAAATACAAATTATTTTATCCTACTCCATATTCGGGTTTGAAAAATCCCATTTTTTCCCACCAACTGTACCAAGAGGCCTCTACGTATTTAGGACTGTATGAATCGGGTAATGGAATTGAAGTGTCTATAGGAAAATGAAATTAATAATAATTTCGGGCAATTTTCGTTAGATTTTTTTTTACCTTTTTTTTCGCCAGGATTCGTGTCTATTTCGTATAAAATTACATCTTTTTCCTTTTTTTCTTTCTTCTCTTTTTTCTGAAAAGATGATGTAATAATTTGATCAATATGTGTAATGTTAATTGTTATTATTGAGATTGAAATTAAAGTTTAGTTACTTCGATTGGTTTATTTTGGGCTTTAGCTTGCTGTTTTTCTTGCTTTTGTTTAAATTTTTCTAGTTTCTCCTTCTTTTTGGCTTCTTTTTTTAATTGATTAGCACTTTTTTCCACGGGTTCAATTTCACCATTTACTGTCACATTTGTTTCGTTGGGATCCATTCTAATTAAAATAACTCAAATTAACGACCTGTTTAGAAAGTGTAATATAATAATATAAATATATGATTTTACCGATTTTACATACATTTAAAATCTCAAACACCGGCTCGTGTGCACTACTTCCACTGTGATCTATGAAAGTGAATGAGAAAACGTGGATGTGGCAAAGTGTAGAGAATACAGGTGAACTAAAGTAGTTCACTCTGGAAATCGATTTCCTATTGGCTGACGGGCTTTAACGCCAACTGTTACACCGCGGCTGCACTTGCCATATAGTTAAACTGTTTTTACATCAAATTTCGACTTTTTTATTTGAATTTAAAACTAACAATTGATTAAAACATACGGGTTAATAACTCTTGTTATTAAAAAATGATTATTAAGTTTTATTATAATTTTTTTAAATAATTTTATTTTCATTTACATTCAAAACAAAAAATTCATAACTGAAAGAGTTTTTATGTTTAAATTTCGTGCAGTAAAATGTATCCATCCTTCCAGCTTGTAGGTTATTAATGTAAGTTATTTAATCGCAATGATTCAAATGAAATTCGATTTTTTTGAGCCATGCATTTGCAGGTACCCGGTAGATCGCCGGCGGCGTTTGATTGACTAAGTGCGGCATGAATCGCCAGCTATCGTCCCCCGTACTTCTCGGTGGAACATACTACATATCTATAGATGTTCGCTGGATTTGGTTTTTTTGTTAATTCGATTCAAAAGATGCACATCGAAATGAGAATTTCATTTGTTATTTAGTATAGATTTTATAAAATTCGCAAACAAATTTATAGTT
>JAQFZU010000270.1:0-34462 GCA_034696185.1 Henia vesuviana | reverse complement strand
CTAACAAATGGCATAAATTTTAACATTTTTACGCAAACTGAATTTGATGTTGTTGCATCAGTGAATTACTAAATTACTCTGATGTGTCAGCAGAATTTCTCAGTTCACTCATTCACGAAAAATTCACGGTTGAAGATGCTCAACATCGTTAGGATTTGATATATAAAGTGAGTTTTTTGGGTCCGACGATGCATTAAGAATAATTTTCGTCAGTTGACAGAAAAGAAAATGGCTGTAATTGGCATTTATTTAAGGTTGAGGAATACTGCACGCTACTTTGCATTTTTTTTTTTATTAAAAATGCAAAAATGTTTTAAGACGTCGGCTCAGTTTGAACTCTGCAGGTGGAGAATTTTCCACCTGGCAATTCGTGCCGAATTTTGACAGCTTTTTCCTCCCTTTTTTAGATATATTTTCATCGTTTTTAACGCCAATCTCCCTTTAAACTATGTACAGATTTGCGCAGCGGGAAATGACATCTGTTGTAAGAAAATTTAAATTCGACTTGAGTCATTTACAGTGGTTTAAGGAGCATTAATCTTCACTTGTCCTCTAATATAAATTATACGAAATTTTATAAATTTAAAATAAATTTAAAATGTAAGGGCTGTTCTGTGATCACACTTTTTTTAAATGATGAAATATATGTATTGTTGGTTATAAATTAATCGAATTTTGCATTTGTCATATATTTTCATTGTCTGACTTGAATATGAAATAATAAAATTTTAATTCAAGTCACTTGATAATGAATAAATTCCGAATTTTTAACTTGGGTAATAAAATTTAAAGCTGAAAATTCATTTTCGAATTTCAAAATAAATTTTACTTAACATAACTCAAATCAATTCGCAACACCATTTTTGATATCTCAATTAAAGATTAAAAACCATTTAAAAAAAAAATCATAGATTTTTGCTCATAAAATTGAGTATTTAATTCAAACTTATTATTTAGTCTTATAAAAATCCTTATTTATTACACCCATAAAACTACTTTACACCTATTGTGACTAAAATCCTGTAAAAACATAAAAGAAACCTTTAAAGATTAACCTCGCCAATTTCAACACCGACATAAAACCCTTTAAAAAAATATAGTTTAGATGTAAATTGATGGGTTGAGTAATTCCCACGGAAAAAAATTATCCACTTAAAAAAAAAAACACTTGTCAGAATGAGAAAACGATATTTTTATAACCACATTTTTATTCGACCCCCTGCAACTTTCGATTATGAAGCATATAATAACATTACCTTACGAGATTTCATATATCTTTAACCCTTACAAACACTAAAAAGGGTGGGAAAACATTAAGATTGGCTACCATTAAAAAGTAAGAAATCTTAATGGCGTTTGTACGATTAAGACGTTCAATAATAAAGTTGATAGGAAACGCTAGAAATGAGCGCCACAGGCCTTTATTTTCACCAGATACGTGTTTTGTGCTTAAAATGAGGCGCATGTGGCATAACCTGGCAAAGATTGTGCGCAAAATTGATGTCTCGCTCCAAACTTTATGTGTTGGGAAGAGCAGATGTCAGTATAACGGCATATTTCAGCTTAATGGTCGTAGCTGACAGTGGCTGACTTTAAATTCAATAGAGAATTTATAACCTTTTATTATATATATATAACTTGGCTGTAAACAATGGACGAAATATGGTTTTATATATTTTTTTAATATTATTTCAAGTTAAATGTGTCACAATATTTCTTATGGCTTTTGAGTGATAAATGATATGTATTTCAAGGGAAGTTATTAATCATTGAGCTTTTCTATGGGTTTGGATATTTTTTTGTGGATTTGTGTGGTCAGTGTTGTTTGGTTGTAAAATGGGTGTTTGAATAGTGTGGAATTCTTGTTTGTTTAAGTTTTTTTATAATTGTGTACAAAGGATTTGAGATATTGGTAACCTGTAACTAAGTTGGATGTTGACTGATAATTGAAATTCAGGATGTTTGCTATGTCAATAAAGAGTTGTTGGTCAATCTATGTGTTGAGTGGGGAGAAATATACTCGATAAAGGAATTATTAGAGCTGATATTCGGTCTGTTTCATTGGGTAAACAGTTGCAGAGTAGAATTTTATGGGATTTTAAGTTTAGGGTTTGGGTATTTTTCTTGCGAAATTGGTGTTGTGCGTGTTAATTGCTATTCGATATTGGTATTGCATTGGTTATAATCTTGAGAGAAATCGAATTATGTTATTTAAATTTTGTGGGAATTATAAAAAAATTGAATTTTACTCTAAAATGTATTTAGATTGAAAATAAATGAGAAAATAACATCCACGTCAATATATAGGTAATTTAATTGCACATATGAATGAATGATTGAACTTGTTCAAGCATTTTTTTATAATGATATTAATAATTAACACAGTTTTTCTTTTATCTTTCCATAAACGTCTCACTTTTACCATTCGTATTTTGGAAAATAATTATTTTTGCACTGAAAGACACATTTACAGAATCGGAGAAATATATCGAAAATGATTAATTTAAAAAACAAATTTTTTTTCTTTGTCCGTACATTTTTTTTTTATACAATGGGGAAATTTTAATAAACAAAATTCGTACCACAGTTTTTCTTTTCACTTAAAAGTAACTGACGCCACACCCATGTGAGGAACGTGAAACCAAATCACAATAAAAATAAAATTAAAAAAAAATAAAAAAAAACAATGAATTTTTTATTTTAAAAATTAGGAAAAAAAAAAGATGAATTTTTTTTTTCTTTTTAAAAACATTTTTTTGCCAGAAAACACGAAATTTCCGACAATCTACTTACATTACTAAAACACCAACTGGACATTAAGATCCACAAACCAATGCAGAAAATGTACAAGGGATTAAGTCATTCATGCCCAATTTAAAACACAAAAATTGGATCACAAACAACATGTAAATTAAGAAATATAAAAAACAAAAAACCAAATAATTAATATTTATTATTAGGTTTTGGCAATTTATTAAATCATAAAATAACCTTTGGCCTCGATTTTTAATTATTTAAAAAAAAAAATTCTAATTAATTTTTTATAACCAAAAGAAAAAAATAACATTGAAATTGTGGTTTTCAAAAATGGAATAAAATGTAGATTTTTCTATTGATATGAAGTGAGAGGAAGAGGTATTTTTTTTCAAGATTATTTGACAGCCATTGGTGTTGACTTTTTGTCCAATTCCGATTTAAGAATACTCAAGTCTTGAATGTTATTCATAAGATTACTTTGCACTGGACCTATTTTAGTGGCATCAACGTCTTTTTTCAATTCTTCCATATCCCTCTTGAGTTTGGCTCTTCTGTTCTGGAACCATGTTATTACCTGCGCGTTAGTGAGTCCGAGCGATTGCGCTATTTCGTCTCTGTCGGCAGGTGAGAGGTATTTTTGATAGAGAAATCGTTTTTCCAGTTCGAATATTTGATGGTTTGTAAATGCAGTCCGTGATTTACGTTTCTTTTTCGGCTGTTGCCGAGAGCTGAATATGTGCAGATGATCACGAGAGGAATCTGAAATTACATTGAAAATGCTTTTTAATAAAAATTAAATTATAGAAAAATAAGTGTTTCATTTATCATTTAATTATTTTTTTTTAATTGGATTTTATAAATTCAATCCTTGATGAGATAATTGGTTAGTTATTCGAGCTGATAATTATTTAATTATCATTTAAATTGCTTTTAGAAAAAATTGTTTACTGGTTTTTAAGTGAAATTGAAAATTGAGAGTGAATCGAATTTTACCGCAAAAGATATAAAAAGTATTTTATTGCACCTGATAAAAAAAATTTCTCGTAATTGCACTCTTGTAAATGACAGGTATGATTGAGTAAGATATAGGTTCAATTTTCGTGGTTAAAATTAGTATGACGCAAGCACACAAGATTGCAATTATCAACTGTTATCATTTAAGTTAATAAGTTATTCATACAATTCAATTATAAATTTCCATATACAAAAGTCTATTGTAATAAGATGAAATATTGCAAGGTGTTAATAACAAGTTATATATAATTGAAATATATTTTTTTCAAACACTTTTCAGGATCCATTCGAATGATAAACAACTCAATTGAGGCCCTTTTCCTATTCACCTACTACAAAATGAAGTTTTGCTAAGGATAAGTTTCTCTCTAATTTCATATTCAAGTCCTATTATTAAAAAGAAATATATAATTATCCTTATTATCATCCATCTGGTTCGGAAAAACGACTTTTCCGTTCATGCATTCTCTCGGATATTTGTTAGAGACACCTGTTGATTGGGAAAAATCAAATAATAGTGTGCGGGTTATTTAACTTTGGTCTTATTTCTGCTACTCAGTCTAAACACCAATACCTTGTCACTCTGGGGGTCTTTATCGTGCAAGGAAAATCTTCCAAAGGACTGTCACTGTCGTAGCTTTAGCTAGTCAGACCTAACTTCGATTTAGTCCTTGCGTCAACATATATTTTATAAGTCAGACTTAATGCAAATGATTTCCTTAAATTGAATTATTAGACAATGATTTATGACATTTTAAAGCATTTATTACTTTCCCCACATAATTAAATCCCAGTGGAATTGAATTTATTTTTGAAAAAAAAAATAAAAATCTAATTATACGTAATAAAAAAATATATTCAATTTGATTCAATGCCAATTCTACAAACAGTAAACGTGAATTTAATCAATCAGTCAATAAAATAGATGAGTGCAATCAATTGCGAGGTTGAAAAAGCTTTTTTTGTACTTTATTTTTCCTCATTAGCTTCGCTTACTGTTTTTCCTTATGCATATTTTCCTCAATACAGAAAAATATTAAAATGCAATATCTAATATAACACCCATCATAAAATTTTTTTCCACTGTACCCTCTGGTATAAAAAAAAAACTAAACAAACAATGACAATAGCAGAAAAAAAGTAATAAATAATTTTTTTTTTGTTCAAGTAATGTATCACTTTTCCTCCTGTCGGAAACAATATGAAAAATTCAAGAAAATTGTTTATAAGTTGACGTGCAACTTGCACTCAATGACACATTATGAACGTGACACTTCGTATTTATCGTTATCGATCATTTGTGCGTTTAGATTTTCCTTCTTGAAGGGTGTCGGTCTCTCGGTATAGGTTGTGGCAACTCGACTTTTATTGCTCGTTACAATAACAACTCGTGCTAAAAGCACTAAACACGACTGCATGTACACGCGCTCGTATATTTCTTTACCTTTTCCTATCCTTTTTATGGGAGGTGTCGTCTATACCGTCTTTTGTGATCTCATTTACGTTAAATTTAATTTTCCAACTTTGTTGCTTTTATGGATGTCGGCGCGCGTGTAAAGTGCGAGTTGTAAATCAAGTCGCACTCGACGCGCCCTTTTGTTGCCAAGAAAATAGACTTGGAGATTGCTTTTTCCTATACTCGCAAACGTTGCTTCCTCTCCATTTACTGAAAGCCTTCTTTGTCATTTATACGGATTTTAACCATTCCACCTTCCCCTTCAGCAAATAAAATGGAATTTTTTTTTTTTAAATTTTTTTTTTGTGTTTCAAATTGAATTGAATCCAACCGAAATCGACCTAAATTTAACTGGTTATTAACTTAGGACGAATTTGAGAATAAAAGGGGCAACGGATGAATAGAGTTAATTAATATTTATTTATTTTTTTTTCTCATATGAAATTGGAAAATGTAAATTTAATTTATAAATTTGAAATTTGTGTCTAAAATAATCCTAACATAACAACCCTTCCATATCATGCATGAATTATGCATCATTTCACACATTAAGGGGATTAAAAATAAAATTTTAACCGTAATAAAATACTGAAATATTTAGTGCTAATAAATGAATTTTAAACATTTTTTTTTTAAATTTACTTTTTTTAAAAATTTAAAAAATAGGAAAAATTAAGTACTAAATTTATCATAGCAATTTACAACAAATTTATGACTCCCGCAAAGTAGCAAGTGCCCTAATTCCACCCTTTAAAAAAAATTTTTACGGTAAAAATAAACTCTCGTAGAAACCATCAAACACTCATTGTTATTATTTTACACTATTAGTCGATATATCAGTTGATAAACCTAATTTGTTGGAATAGTAACGGGAATTGGCAGTGAACGAGTGTTGGGAAAGAGGGAGTGGGGATCCGGTGCGGTCTCGCGCAGCTACAAACGCCTGAGCCGCCACTACAAAGGAGCCGCAACTACAATTAGCAGCATGCACAGCGCCAAGGCCCCCAAGGCGATCGACCTCTGCCTACCTGTTCAAGCGGCTGGCCTCGCACCTGGACGCGGCTTACAATAGATTAACTTCATTTTATCATACCTAAATTATGATGGATGTGTTATGTCCGCACACAAAATACACTCGACAACATTGTTTTCACAAAAGGGTGTTAAAAGTTCCTCAAATATTTTTTTTCTTGTTATAAAATTTTTTTAAAGGCCTTTGATACCATTTCCGGCTTAATTGGACATTTTGAAGTTAACTAAACTAATTAGAGTTAATTCCCTTAATTTATAGGGCCTTAACTACGAACCGGAACTGCCCTTTCGCAGTAATTGTCACGTGAAACGCGAAATCCGAAAATTTGTTTGAAATAATTGTATTGTTTTAGGTGTGTTATGATATGAGAAATGAGGTTTAATTGTGCGATTAGCAACACTTTAAGTCAAAGATTAACTCGTTATTCAATGAGATAAGAACGATTTGTTAGATTAGGAAGGTTGTAATTACAACTTAATTTTTTTTTATGACCAAATTTGGATTTCAATTTGATCTGGAGGGATTCATAGCTATCACACTTATCCTTTTCAATGACCTACAGCTGAAAACAGCTTTTGACGATTGTTTATGACGGGGGGAATAGACAAGTTGCATTATTTTTACACTTTTTTTTTCTTGTCTCTCATAAACTTAATACGGACAAGAAATTTAGTTTTTTAACACTAAAAAAAAAATTTTTTTTCAAGGCCAAATTTCGACAAAAAAAATTAATTTTGGAATTTGCACGAAAAATATATTGGACTTATGAATAATTAATTATACATATTTATATAATTAAAAAAAAAATTTTTTTAATAAAAAAATCAAATGCAATAAAATTGTGTATCTGAGGAATTAAGCTTCGATAGGTCCATTTCACTTGCCTTTGTTTATACCAACCTCAATATCTGTCTTTGCCTCAATCATTAATCACACGAACCTGACTCTGTTCGCTCTCACCCAAATTGCTTACCACTTCCTCGGGGAACAGTTATTTAACCAGTCGGTGACAGGATACCTCAGATACTCAGGCCACACATCCCTCTACCCTATAAAACCCCCCTGCGAGTTTGCTCTGAACCCCTACCACCCATACTCAAACCGAACCCACAGAGTATTTGTCAATGTAATGAAGTCATGTCCAATTCAATTGACTCGCAACAGATACAAAATAAACGCCAATACAACACGTGGTGTTGACAACAAATAACTCGCGTACCTCATTATCCAGTTACATGTGTTGTGTGGTATAATAATGGAAATGATTTTAAAAAAAAAATAATTATTTTTTTTCAAGGATATTTGATATTTTTCTTCAATAGTAATTAGAAATGTTATTAGACCCCATTAGTGGTTTCTTTCAAGGGAGTTTTGGGGCGGTTTACAAATGGATTTTATCTTGGTAAAAAATCTTGCAAACTTAAGTAATTATAGTATAAATGAGGATATCTTTTTGCTATTTTTATTGGAAACATCTGGAGGATATGTTGTAATAATACTTTTTGTTTTTTTATTATTTATTTTTTATTTTGTGTTCAAATTTTAATTTTTTTTATTACTATTACTACTATTTATACATGATTTTGCATTTGATGGACTTGGTTGTGATTCAACATTGAAAAATTAATTTTTAAAGATAAAAAAAAATGCACATTAAAAAGATTATTTAGTTTATGGGCTTTTTAATTACCATTTGAAGAATAAATAAAAAAATAAAAAAAAAATTTTTATGTCATCATAAATTTCACCCAATTTATTCATTGAATTATTATACTGCGAATTTGAATTTCCAATAAATTCCAAAAGAAATTAAATAATTTATATTTCAAGCATTGCTGTTGGCATAACTTGATTTAGTTGTGTGTGTGTGTGTGGGAGGCGACCAGATGACACATATTGGATTTTTAACAACCCAAACACGACACACGAGCCAATGAGAGCACACGTCATATTTTACAATCTCTCATCAAAGCAAACAGCAGGGGGTTTGGCTTGGAGCCCTCCCCTATATGGACATTAACCCCCACACATATACAACTGTTTGCATTGAAAGCGAATCCGTCTGCATTTCGCCTTTCAACTGGTCAATTTGAAGAGCTGACGTAAAATATGGATGAGGTCAGTGAAAAGAGAGAGCTGCAGTTCGACTTAATCTGGTGGCGGGGGTTTTGAAAGCAAAAAGTTGGATGTTTTATTGGTTGAGATAAGAGTTTTTGCTTGGGCATGCACTTCTTTTATCCACTCATTGCATTAAGGAACCCTCCTCCTCCTCAAGAAAGCATCTGGAAACATCAGATTATTGTCTCGGTGCTATTGGTTGCTTCTGGGGTGGGAAAAATTTCTCGTTTTCACTTTAACCCAATATTGAGAAAATAAAGCGAAAGATTCCCAAGATTCAAAAATTTAAAAAAATAAGTGAATTTAAAATGCAATTTGAAAATATTAAAAACAATAGGAAATTTTAGTTGTAAGAATAAGACATTTTGTAAGTGGTTTAAAAATTATGAACAAGTACGGTGTGGGTCAGACATAGTTGAACAGCGCTTTAAGTTATGACTGATGGAAATGGACTGCTTGCCCACTTGAGGTATATCATATCGGTGCAAATAAATATTGGACATTAAAAGCCCCTCGAATATTTGTTTTTACGTTTGTATCAGTGAATGGGAAATGAAAATTGTTGAGCTCTAAATAGTACACTCGTTAAATACTTTCCATTTACAATGAGAGCTAATTTCGACCTTGTATTTAAACATAAAAAAAAATTAAACATAAAATTATTACATTTTTGCGTGTTCGACTTGTTTTTAAGGTTAGAAAAAGAAAATGATTAAACTATTGCATCTCATAAATCCTAATTTGAGAGCTTAATTAATATACATTATTTTTAGTCCTATTATTAAAATTTGAAATTGAAATTTATTTATAAAAATGGATTAAAATTAGAGTTGATTTATGGTCTCATGTGGCTAATGCGAAATTCCAAATGTTAAAGCTGTTATCAATTGATTCGTACTTTTCTATAATTAACAATCAATTACGAAATCTCCATTAAATTAAATAAAAATATAATTTGTTTTTTTTAAATACATTTTAATACCTCAATCCCAATTAACTAATTTATAATTTACAACTTTCAATTTATTTATGCACCTGTTTAAATAAAAAACATTTTTTTAAATTTATTTATATACACATTTAATGAGAAATGAATATTCGCATGTGTTTTCAATTAATTTTACCATTGCAAAACATTTCTGAAAAAAATTAATTTCAATTTCGATATTAAAAGTAATAAAAAATTCAAATAATTTACGGTCTCGGACAAAAGACTCTGTTTTTCGGTCAAAAATGCGACACGAGGAAGTCTTTGGCGAATCTTTTGGGAGTCTGATTGGGGCGTGGGCGGAGTCTCGTTTCCAAGACTTCCGGGTTCGCTGTTAATCTTAAAACAAACTGAATATTGAATCGATATCGATCTTAATACCCCCCCGTAATTAAGTTAAGTTTCGAGAGTAATCACGTGGAGATAAGTTAAGATTTATTTCCGCCACTGGGTGCCATTTTGTTGACAAAATCCAAGACTGTAAATCACGGCGTCACATTATAATGAACAGGACGAGACGTCACGTCGAGCGAGGGAGGTACGAGACGTCGTTAGGAAATGTGGAGAGAGCGGGGGTGGTGGTGGATGGCATCTCTCGTTCGTTACGAGATGTGCGCAAAATTTACGAGCGGAACAGCTGAAGCAACGCAGTGACAGGTCGTTTTGGTGGTGACAAAGATGAAATATACGGTGAATATTGACGTAATTTTCCTCGTCGAGACGCTAGATGAGTAATTCTAGTGTTTTATGGGTGAGATAATAATGGAATTTCTTGTTGCTCTTTGATGATGGGCAAACGATTTTAGTTCATTCGATACGTGTAATGTGTTAGTAAAGTTATTGGAAAACATTTTTTTATAATAAATTTATGTGAATTTCTTGTTATTGACTTATCGAGGCCAATGTTTAATGAATGAGGTTTTTATGTAGTCAATTCAGTGGCATCTTCTTTTGAAATTTATTTTTTTAATGTGACAATTTGAGCTCGATTTTTATTTTTTTATTTTTATGGGCATTGAGGTCGCGGTTAATTTGATTAATTTCAAATTTATTTTTTTCCAAGGGTTTAAAATTAAAATTTACTATTTTAAAAAAAAAATCTTTTGAATTTATTTTTAGATTTTTTTTTTTAATGGATTTTATTTTGTGGTTTGAACTGAGCCCAAAAAAAATCGAATTTATTGGTCCAATGTGCTGTTGTTAATCAAATGTTGATTGTTATTTACAGAGCGCCCTTTTGCTATATTTGCCATTGACAAATTGGACGAAAATCGCACCGTTTGTTGACTCGACGTAAATGGGGAAAATAAGATGGAAAAAAGCCAAAGAACAACATCAATTAATAACCGAATAATTGTCCAAAGTAAATTTTAAATTAAATTTTACAATTATTTTTCTATTCTTCCAATTTTCCTTATTTTTCTATTGTCAACTTTTATTTAAAGAACAGGAGCAGTAACGGTTGATTGATTTGGATTGATGGCGCTGCTCCATCGGCACCGAAGTAATTCGCACGCCGATATAACAAAAGCTCGACGGAAATTGTCGTCTCGGAAACTGGTGGCGGTGCAAATTGAAGCGAGAGAGAACCATTCGCGTGATATTTCAATGTCTCCTTTTGAAAAGCTCAGCTCAGTGCGCATCTCACGTGGCCGAGTGTGGAATTTATAATTCAATGTGGAATGTCATTGACGCGTACACGTTTGCCTCGCTCGATCGTATAACTCGAACGGGTAAAAAGTAGGCGCGCTCGGAGAAAACTATTAAATGTGGAATGGGAAGAATGAAGTGCCTTCATCACTCACGAGCTGGAGTTTTGCAGCGAGCCCGAATTGCACTGCGGCATTGTGGGAGGAGAGTCATCCATAATATGGTTTAAAGGCGACATTAGCAGTCACCGTTTGATAAATTTAACGAGAAATTATATCGCCCTTCATTTATCAACTCTAGAATGTGACATGTTATTATTATTTGTTAAATAATGTTCAAATTATGTTTTTATAATTTTTACAAAAGACTGGGAAAAGATTATTTTGCAGTTTTCTCTTGCTTGTTTAGGTTATTCAACACTCGAATTATCCAGTCCGCGTAAACACTGTTTGTTTATGTCGGTTAGTGATTATTTTAGCCAAAAATAATCCAAAAATGGTTGAAATTACTAATTGAAGTATTGATAGGAATATTATAATAATAAATAAGATTTTAGTTAATTTCTTTAAATCCAACGAGTTTTTAAAGACTAAAATGTTTTACTATTTTTATTGGATAAAAATTTTCTTATTATTTTTATAACCAATTTGTAATAGTTTTTTTTTCTTGCCATTTATTGTTAGCAAATTGTTGCAATTTCCGAGCTATTTTCTTTTATTATTTTACTTTAAATTTTTTATGTAATACTTTCGGCTCGTTCAAAGCACTGACACACCTGTCTTGGCCTGCAAAACAGCACCCACGTGTCATAAAACCTCATATAATCCCATTCGCATTCTCGTGTGAATTGAAAAAGCAAGTGAAAAACTTGAGAAATTTTCAATTTCTCCCATTTCGGGATTTAAAAAAAAAATTATTTTAACTAAATAAATTATTTTAGTAAATAATTTGAAAATCAAGTATTGGATTAGTTCCCGCTTAATTTTTTTATTTATCCTCCCTTAAATTACTATAACTTAGGAGTTTTTAAGAGGATTAAGGAAAAGTTAAGCGCGAATTTCGTGTATTGAAAGTGATAAAAAAAAATCGGTGGTGAAATTATAGCTGTCAAGTATTTGTAACTCGTAAAGTGGATTCCGAATAAAGGAAAAACAAATGTCCATCGAAACTAAAATTATTCACCTGCCGTTTTTTTTTTAATAATATTAAATTAAGCCGTAAACTGTGCCGAAACTTGTATTTAATTTTAAAAAAATTCAATTCCATCGAAATTTCAATTGGAATTTTTTTTGTAAAATTTTCTGAATTTTTTTAAATCTTAAATTATCCTTAAACGACTTAACCTCTGTCGATATTAAATTCAAAATTGATCTTTCAATCGCTTTTTACAGCCTCACGGCGGGTTCTCGTCCAGCTCCAATTCAAGCCCATGGCCATAAAATGGCTGTTTCGGCCCCTTCTCTCGCCGAGACTATTACAAGGATGGACACGGAACGTAACTACTAATGATACCTGCCGCCCATTGGTCTTGTACAAAGGCACCGCTGCCAAAGGCGCCATCGACTCACGCCTGCAGCGCGATCAACAACCACGAGGTTGAGGCCAATTAAAGACACCGCTGCTCAAAATCACCCAAAGGGCCCCGTCTTTCTCACAGCCCCTGTGTAGGTGCCACAAACCGTCCCTAAAAACTCGTGAAAAACTCGATTGGAATCACCTCAAGTCGACATAAAAAATAAAAGGAAATTCAAAACCCTAAAGGTGATAAGTGAATTTTTTTTTTCTCGATTTTTATTTCGGATTTTTTTTTAATTTGTATATTTATTAGTTTATAATACGTATTTTTAGGTGTTTTTGTTTTATGAGTAATTTATTATACAGTGTTTTTAAAAGGGAAATTGGAATATAAGTTAATAAAGAAGACGCGTTTCAGGTCAGTTTTTCGCACCTTTTGATGTGAAGTGTTGAAACCAGTTTTAAAAGATTATTTTTACTATTTTACAATTAGGTTATTATTTTTTTTTAAGTTTTTTATATTTTTTTTAGTCTTTTGTGTAGTTTTTTTCTTTTATTTTAGTTTTTCTGATGGCCGAGACAGGTTCATACTAAAGGCTTTGCACTTTGATGTCAAAATTTGATACAGAACAGAAGTGATAGGGTTTAAAATGGGTTAAATGTGATAAAAAAATTTGGTTAAAGTTTATAGTACAGAAATTTGAATTTTTTGTTGTTAAATTATATAAAATTAATTTACAAAATTTTTTAAATTTATTAATTTTAATGAAATTAAATGAATCAAAATTGGATCCGATTTTGTTGTTAAAAATTCAATTTTGATATTTTTAATATATAAAATTAATTTTTTTTAAATTTTGCAAATAAATGAAATATAAATTTTTATTTAATAAAAATTTCCGCTGTTTTTGTTCGAATTAAGGCGTGGTCGAATCGATGGAATAAATCACTCGACGAGTCAAGTTAAAAAAAATCATTTCAAACCTCGTTTCAATCACACGACTTTGAATTAGTAAAAACGTCCAACTGATGAAAGGTTAGAGTTAGTCAAGGAAATAACAGAAGGGGAATGCGCCCGTTGATGAATCGGCCACGCGCGACGGGGAGTCGCAGCCTCGCACCCGGCACTCACACTCCATCAGACCGCGAGGGTTGAAACTCTAATTTACGGCTCTCGTCGCTAACACAAAACGACTTATGACCGTATTCTTAAAATATCAAATAATCCACTCCGCAAAAACCCACATTTTTCTAAATTCTCAAAATCCCAATTTTCCCATACATTTTTTAAACCGCAAAAAATTGACAACTTCGAGTCAAAACTAAAATAATTTCCCTTTTAATAAAATTCAATTTAAATTTATAATCTCTTATTTTTTTCTTTTAATCCTTAAACACAAAAATGAGAAAAATGTGACTTTTTCAGCATTAAAAATGTGGGAAAAAAAGTAATGAAAATTTAAATGTAATTAAATGCAATTGAATTTGCAATTGACTTATTTAAAATAATTTTTTTTTAAACATGTAATGCTTAATTCGACTGGTTTTAATGTTTATAATAATTTAAAGCTTCCTGTTCTTGGTATTTGAAGAAAATCGCGTGCTACGAATGGCATTACAAATCGAGAAAACAGTGGGCTCAAATCATCCATATTTGAAGAGAAAGGAGGGGTTTGTGTAGTGACAACTTAAGAAAATTTACATTATCACGAGTAAAGTAAATTCATTCCCAATTTGAGAGCAATTTACGACTTTTCGCACGGGACTCCGCCCTGGAACTGATGTCGGCCCCTTTATACAACACATAAACGCTGTAAACAAAATTAGCGAATTAAATTCACAAAGAAAAATATCGCCATTTGATTCGAAAACATCCAGAAAAACTTATGACGAACTACTCATTTCCTAAACCTTAAATAAATGAGATTCGCGCATGTGGAAGAAACAAATATTAAATTCCCTTCAACTCACTTTTAATTAACAAAAGTTCACAAATGACTCATCTTCTTCTTAATGAACACTTTTCTTAACCCCCCAAAAAAAAAAATTTTTTAAATCGAATGAAAACACAATTAAAAATTGTAACTTTCAAATCGATGTCGTTAATGCATTTTCGAGACAAAAGACGATTTCTCGAGCAGAAGAGCTGCCGAGATTTTCCCAAGCAAAAAAAAAAAGTTATCCATTTTGTCACACAATGGCGACAATGTTAATGTTTAGTATTGTGGGCGGTATCGCGAGGGAATCGATTGCCAACATCCACCATTCGAGGTCCCTCCTACACTTCGAATTTCTGTCACCATTTCTATCTGTCACTGTAAATACTCGACAACCCAACCCCAAAGCTTTAAGGTAAACAAATATATACGATACTCAAGAGAGACCCCACAAAGCAAGTAACTGATGGAACACACACACCTTTATTATTGACTAGAAATAACTGACAATAATGATGTCACATCCGACAAGATTGGATGAATAAACGACACAAATCCTGTCTTTTTTTCTCGTTTTGTGACAGCCATTTTTATGAGTGATGCGATTATTAATTATTTCCCTATTTGATTAGTATTTTAACCCGAATGGAATATTAAAATTAGTGTACTGACATGAGGAAATTTAGTTATAGGAAAACTTGCAAAAATCTCTAATAATAAATTAATAAATACTTAAAATAATTATAAGCAATTTATAAACAGTTATATTTTGCACAATATTTTTAATAATTTAATATCAGTAAATTGCAAAAGTGTATTTTTCTAATTTATTTTATATATATTTTTTTTCAAATATTTACTGTCGTACAATTAACTGACAGATGAGCCATCGTTCGCATGATAAATGCTGATTGTCATATGTAAAACGACTCAACTGAGTATTATAGTTCGATTGAGGCAAATGTATTAATCAATCATCATTTGATGCCTAACGGAATAATATATTTCTTTTATGTGATATTTTTAAAATTTTGCTATTAAAAAAATTAGTTTTTACAAACATTCATAATTGAAAATGTTATTTGATAAAAGTTTATTCAGGAAGTAAATAAAAGCAGTTCGAACGTATCATTATACCAACTGGTACATGTGATGCTGATTAAATGAATATGAGTATAAATTTTGTATATTTTTCTTATTACGTCTTCCTAATAATTTACACTAATCGTCTGACTTTCATTTTAATGTTAAGTACATTTTATTTCCATGTTATTTTATTTCATTCAAAATGGGACTTTTGCATGGAATAATTTAATGTATCCGGTCACGATTTCAGTTGCAATTTTTAAATTATTTTTTTTTAAATTTAATTTTTTTAATTTAGTTATTTACCGTATTTGTCGGATATAAAATTGGAATAAATTTTTTTTTAAATTAAAATTTAATTATTTTTAAAAATATAAATTGATTTGATAAATACGGGTGTATAATTGAATTGACATGTAAATTGGATATGAATTTTGTAATATTTTTCGAAATAAATAAATTGAGGAAGTTTTTTTCTACACGAATGAATACGATAACTGTAATGATTAATTTGGTACCTATTTAAAGTTACTAACTACTTATTATTTGATTCGTCAATCAATAATATTTCAAAATATTCCAATTCAAATAAAACCCCCCTCTTTTGATATATTAAAAAATGGCCAATGTAAACAACAACAACAAAGACCGAATAAGAGTATCACGTTACAATGTAAACAACATACCGTCACACGTAAAAATAATCAGTTTTCAACACAGACAAATCCAAAATAAAAATAAAAAAAAAATAAAAGGATAAAAAAAGAATAAAATTTCGACCAAAGCCAAAATCGCCGACCTTAATCAACAGCGGCCATTGTGTACCAGTCACACCATTTCGCCTTTTTACCGCCGACATTATGACTAAACACCGATCGATTCCACTGAATTCCCTCCATAAACACCTCACACAAACCCACCCGCAATTCCTCACAGCTGAAAAAAACTGGTAACGAAACAAAGAGAATAAATTCCCATCACCGCAATTCACCACGAACCGGGCCATAACACGAGCCGCCTTAAAACTCAAGGTGAAAAAATTAATGGAGGCCGGTCAGCGAGGGTAACACGAGAGGGAAAGAAGAAAAAAAAAAAAAAAGAGAACAACTCAGCAGGTGAGTTTCTAAGACGCACGTGTACACAATTCACAGGTGATGGCAACTTACCTGACGAGTTCTCGTTGCCTTCGATGCCTTCGAAAGCTTTGCTCGTCATCTCGAACAGGGCATCCAACGGGGACGAGACGGCGCCGTTCGTGCCGCGATGAAGCACCCGTCGCCCCGGGGGTGACTCGGCTCCATCGCTCTCCGATTTGTCCGACCTCGAATCCTCGTCGAGCGATCGCGGCCGTCTCCGTTCGCTGTCGTCCAAGTCCCACGGGCGCACGATGCGCGCGGGCTCCGCGACCGTTCGTTTGTTGGCCGTCGATTGGCCGGTGCTCGAGCTCAAAATGTCCCGCACACTGAACCCCGTCGATTGCGGCTTGGGCGGCGTTTGTTGTTGTTGTTGTTGTTGACGGTGGTTCAGGTGGATCATACACAACCTTTTGAGCGGTTTGAAATACTCGTCGTCCTCTGATTGAGCGTCGCACTCGCCACGAGTCTCGGACGAACAGCTGGCGCTATCAGGGCTGGTGGGCCTGGCGCCAGCACCACCAGCCCCGTCAACCCGCGATGAGGACGCCAGTGCTGCAAGTTCAGCGGGCCGAATCCGTGACGAATTCGCTGGCGACACACGACACGAGTTGAAATGTGAAATGGAAAAACTCAAACTAAACTCGGTCGTCGTAAACCTCGCGCGGAGCGATCGCGAGTCGCGAGTGGGTTATTATGGCGCTGCTATTGCACTTCCTGCCACTCACATTGCACCGTTGCATCATTGATTTATGTAGCGATGTTTTTCTACTCGTATCGAGTTTCGATCAGTCCCCGAAATTCATCTCGTAACGTTTTTTCGGGCCGCGGAACATAACTCTGATGAGGCGCACCGCACACGAGTTTCCAGTCTTGTGTTGTGGCGCTTGCAACACGAGACGAGCGCACACGCGTTTGATCGCGACGCCCCCTTCCAAGTACCTGACGGAAGTGTGCAGTGCTAATTACGAGTGCTCGCAGCCTATTGGCTGCAGGGGGGATGGCGGAGTTGGCGGGAGGAAGGGAAAATGGACCAATGGCTATTTTTCCTTTTCCATTTTTATTTTTTTATTTTTCCCGGTTTTCGTAAAGACGACGAGCAAAAATTAATTAGTAGTGATGGTGTGGGGTGACGGATGGATCAGCTGGAAACGTTTGTCGCTCAGCACCCAGTTCCCCGCCAAATTGAAAGGCTTTTTTCTACATTTTAAGGCTTATTTTCGAGGTTTGAGATTTGTGTTTTATTATGGTTGATTGTGGTTGGTCGGTTTGATCGCTCGGGAGCCATTTTGCTCAGGTGTTTTTTTTTTTGAATATTTTATTCTCCCATTTTTTTATTTTTTATCTTTTTTTAAAGGAGAGTAAATTTTGGAGATTTTTGTTGGTGGGTGTTTTTATTCGAATTTTTTTATTATTATTATGCTTAAGTTGTTTTAAATTGGTAAATTAAAAGATGGCGACTGGACACCTGAAGAATTAGCGAGTCCTTTATAGTTGCCGCTTTGCTTTGAATGATGCCGCTACTTTTGTGGGATCCAAAAAATATTTCACTAATTTTATGGGGTTTTTAAATGCAAGAGAAATGCAAAGTTTTTTTTTTAAAAATTTTATTTAAAAAAAAAATAATTATCATTAAGACTAAATATAATTTCTAATAAAATTAAACTCAAAATAATAATTTTTGTTGTTAAAGTTATTGGTTTAAAATCTAATTTTCTTTTAACTTTACCACCTGCGATACATTTATTACATGCAATTCAATTCGGAGTTGCAGTTTTGAGTTTTATAACACACAATCGTAGTTACACGTTGCAATTTATTGTTAAAAATGTATACCAAGGCTAAACAAAAAAAAAAAATTCATTGCAAAATGCACAAAACAGCGGATCACATTTTATGCGACATTCGCAGCTGCTGTTTATAAAATTTATATTGTTTGTTAAATTGAAAAACTGAAAAATTCCCATCTGTTGCTGTTTTTAAAAACGTATATCAATCGATACCGCTCTAATAAATAATTGATTTTAATTAAAAACAAAATCGATTTTCCAATAACCAATTGATGAATTTAAAGCCGATCGATTCGCTTATTATTATAAAAAATAAATAATAAACAATATCACTATTATGATTATTATATCCCATGGGAACTTCACCATTATAAAAAAGTATTTGATATTACGATGACTTCAATTTCCAATGTCTTATAAAACGCGATCGTGAAAGGCTTAAATTTCCAAACAGTATATTTTTCGCTTACTTTTTTCGGGGCTCGAGGTTAAGCCTCGAGTCTTTCATTCTCTATACCTGGTTATTAGCGGTGAGATCAAAGCATCGGAACGCACCAATCCGGAACGGGAGTTGCGGCATCATGCGGTTAAAATACTGCTTTTTGCCTTTCACACGTTTTCCAACGTCTTTGCGACTTTTTTTTTTATCATTTTTAACTCCTCTTTGCACGAGGTAAAATATGACCCTGGATCATCTCTTCAACGGTAAAATATTTTACTTTTAAGCAAAAAAAAAAAAAAATCACATGCAAATTATTAAAAATTATTTATTCGATATTCGCTTTTTATCACGTTAAACTTTTAATGTGTCGTAATTAAAGTAGCCCATAAAATACTATTACACGCCTTTAATGGTAATTCGATATCAATTTAAACATCGCACTTTGCATTTAATAATTAATTATTATTAGTAAAACGAGAAAAATTAATAAAATACGAAATCCGCTCGTTTTGTTTAATTTTCTCGACCAATTATCGATTTGTGATTAGATACGAATTCCCATGAGTGTCAAAGACAATAAATTACAATTTTTTTTAAATATAGTCATTTTTATTGAAAGTCAGGACCCTTCACTGTCCCTATAAACGCGCGTACGAGAATATCGTTGTCACGATTAATTTTAATAGTAAAGTCAATAACATTTTGTGGGGTGAAGGAAATGTAATGAGATGCCATAAAAAGCGGGTAGAAAACGAGACCTCGTAAATTTCCTCCAACAACCAATAGAATTTGAGTCAAATAATATTTTTTTCCAACAAGAATATTTGTCTAAACTGTTTTGTTAAGCAACAATACGCGTTTAAATTGAGTGTGCGAAGGCTCTTTTGGCACCATAGGACACTTGATTCTATAATCAGCAGAACAAAAGGGCAGTTGGGGGTCGTGTCAGCAAATCTTTTTCCCTTTCCCCGCTTGACCACGGTCTTCTTTGATGCTCAATGACACGTGACTTGTGCGGTGAAGAGGAACTGCACCTTCGAATGTATCCGTTTACTTCAATTGGATTAGTCGACGTTTGTGATTTTAAGGGGATTTGCCGGAATTGCGACCGGTTTGAATGTTGATGCATTAATGGCTTGCACTATTTTTAACCGGGAATTAGATGGCAGCTAATTAGACATGTTGTCAATAGATTGATTGACTGCGCGTTGTGGCCAAGCCCCCTTTGAGCGCCCCGAAGACGACGCCGTTGTCAGGAAACGAGTCGAGGCGCACGCAACGCAGCGGTCGCCAACCCTTAATTTTGAATAATAATTTTAACTATATATTTTTTTACATTTTAAATTGAATGGATAATAAATCGTAAATTTATATTTTGTTCTATTGTAAAAAAGTAATGGTCACAGAAGAGTTAAATACGACCTTAATAAATACATAAAATTTTTTATAATTTAAAAATGATTTGTTTTTACAAATTAATTTTTATAGAATTTAAATAACATTTTAGATTAATTTTTAATTGTCAGAGAGCTTATTTAGGTATTAACATAACCTTAATGTCGGCGTTATAAGTCTTTAATAAAGAAGGCAGAGGTTCTTCCAGTACCGCCCAATGCCCATCATTACCAGCAGCTCAACACACTTTTCTCCTCTATTACCTCAACTAACCCCCTATGGCAACAAAAGCCAATTGAAAAATAAATTTAGTGGGAAAAATTGTTTAAAATATACAATACATAATGGTTTAACATTAACTTTTGCACACTCAACATTTGCAAATTAAATCTAAATTACATTTAAATTACATCAAAGTATCGTGGAACCTGAATATTGCATTTCACTTCATCTTAATAATTTAATTGTAATTATATTAAAAGTTATAAAGAATGTTATTGAGAAATAAGAGAAAGGGAATCGAGGATAAAAGATTTTTCCCTTGAGGTTTCGAGTAGATGTCAATTACGAATTAGTTACGCATTGTCAGCCATCACCTCAGTTGTTGTTATTGTTTAAGTTGTTGTTGTTAAGAATCATTTCCTCGTCTACCAAATGTTACTTGGCTGTCTATCATCTATCATTTGAGGATTTAAAATAATTGAAATATTTTATAAAATATTTAATCGATATTTAACACCACAAATAACATGAAGTAAATTTACAAAGGAAATAATAAATATTAAAATACAATGTGAATGTGAGTTTATTATAACATTCATATAAAAATAAATTGCTGAAATGTTTGCTGTGTTTGTGTTCAGTTAATTCGTTTTGAGCAAAAAAACAAAATATTTATAGTAATTTTAAGTTGGCCGCACTTGCGTATAATTATCAATAACCAAAACAGATGGCTCTAATAAATGATAATAGTTCTATAAAACATGCGATAATAAAGTTTCCACTCTGCGTGAATTAATAAAATACTAAAATAACAAATGTTTAAATTTTCTACGGCGGATATCAATTTAAAATTGAATTTATAAAATTTTAATCCAATTTTGACCATATGTCGAATTGCATTAAATTTCAATTTAAAAAATAAAATTATTTCCTCATTTCGCAAAATCTAAAAACACCGATTTAGGTTGGAGTCAAATGACTCGTAGACAAGAAATGAAGACGTCTGTAGGAAGTTAATTAAGGTGTACGCGAGTATTCATTGGTTACGGGTGGATAATAATTCGAAACCCTCGTATTGCATGAGCGTTGCCAAACGTTTTCCCGTCGCCTTTAGGGCCATCTCAGAGGGATTTGTGGCACCGCAATTTACCATCACCAAAGTGTAATTTCTAGTGTCACCTACGGCTTCATCCTTGAGTCGATGGTAAAACCCATTTTTCTTTTCTCAAATCACACTTTCACAACGTTTTAACATTAACCGAACTCTTTTGATAAATTTTAGAATTTTATTTAAAAATGTTAAAATTAATTAAATAGGAAATAAGGAGTTGTGTAATAAATAATTTGCACGTGTGTAAAGGAACATTGGATGCTTTGAATGGGCGGATCTCTTGTTTGTGAATGGTCGGTCGAGTTGCTCACGTTTCTCCAATAGGAATTCAAGTGTTATGGCTCGTTAGAACGTCTCCCTCGCTTCGTTTTTGTCTTTTTTTTTATCATATTTTTTTTTTTAAATTATTGGGTTTTTAGATGGTTAGACTCATTTATTTTTTGATAATGTATGTGGTTATTGTGAATGTACTGAATAATGGCACTTTATGATTACTAGTAATATTACATTCGGCGTGTTATTAATCTCGGTATCGAGTAAGACATAAAATGTAATTTATTGTCTTTTCTTTGACAGATGAAAAGATGAAGGAAAATTGTAAATGGGGATTAAAACTGAGTTGAAAGAAACTGAAAGTAAATTAAAATTTTTTTTTTGTTTTTTAATTACAGTAAATAATTAAATATTTACATTGAATAAATTAAACAAATCAATAACTATACATTAACTGAATAATGAAATTAATTTTTATTATTATAATTTATTATTGTCATAAAGTTCAATAATAATTTATTACTTTATTGATTATTCTATACACATTTACATATCTTATGGCTCTTTATGCTTTAAATATTGAGATATACATAAAACAAACATAAATTTTAATGATAAAAAACAATTATGGGATATGTTACACAGGAATTTTACACTTGAATATTTTGAGATCAATTTCTTAAGAAATTACTAAAGCCCAAAAGGAAAATTCTTATTTATGTTTTTTATTTATTACATTTTACACCATTATCACACAAAAGGTCTATTGTAAACACAATCCCAAATTCCACACATTTGACTCAGACCCTAATTCCACAGTATCACAACTTAGTGAAGCAGAAATTGAATTTTCCCTAATTTGCACTGAGGAAAACCCTCACTGATAATGGAATTGGTGTTACAACACACACCTGTGAAAAATCTGGGTGGGCACACGCAGCAGTATGACAACGTAATTAGTTTGCGCATTTTCCCCATCCTCATTCGTCCATTTGTAAGCATAGTTATAGCATCACGAGAGCCCGCGAGGTATAATAACTCGATCAGTGAGTTCTCGTTGTGTGGCCACGGCGGTGCCTGCGCCTTTGTGCTAAGGTGCCGCCTCTGGGGGCTGCTGGGACTGACCCACGTGAAGGTGGGTGGGCAAAAAAAGGCATGGAAAAAACTGGACTTGCCAACCATTCATCCCACCCATCTCTCTTCCTTCATCATCATCTTTGCAGTTCGCTACGACTCAATTTGATGTTTTAATTAAAGGTAAAATACGAGCGACCGGTCTGAGTTGCCCATTTGGTATTCACAAAACGTGTTTTCGATAAAATTTAATCACATGTCTACCTATCTATTAATGAGATTTTTGTGGGATATCTAAGAGATTTTTTTAATGGCTTTTGAGCGATGGATCACGGAATTGATGAGCATTTTTAGTTAAGCTGAAAATGTTTAAATCGAATAGGTCTTCTGGTATAGTTGAAAGCCGTGAAAAAAGCACCTTCAACATGATTTATACGAGGTAAATTTCTCACTTTAATTTACTTGTTCATTATGTTTTTAATCTTCAACTGCTTTGTATGCACGTCCAGTCATGTGTTTTTAAAGACGTTGATATTTTTTAAAAAACGTTTTTTAATTATTGTTTATTTCACAGTCCATTTTTAGTGAATAAAAGAAAAAAAATCAAAACCAATAAATTAAGATATCAACAAACGCTTTGAATACAATTTTATGCATAGAAATATTTTATGGGGACATTCGATGAAATGACACTTATAATTATATTTGACAGGACAAAACATTTTTATAATATACGAGCCAAAACACTTTAAAAAATCCAAGGTGAAACTTAATAAAAGGTCATTAAAAATGGGAAATTTCGGATATTTTGATAGCTTCATTTAACTGTGTAAATATCCTTTTTATTGTTATTTTTTTAATATTTCAATAATATTTTCCAAAACGGTTCACTTGGTGAACACGTAATATTATTTTTTCTATCATTTTAAACAACAGGTGCGTTTTATTTGCACAAGTTATGCATCATTTGCAAACTAATTTGCAAAGAAACTTTTGTCTTTAACGATTTATGTTTCTCGTATATGACACACCTGCAATTTTTAAGATGTCATTAAAAAGAAATAAAATCGAGTTTCACTTGTAAACAATTTTATATAACTCACCAGGTTACACCTGAGGGATGAAAGGGGTTTTGATAAAAAAAAAAGAAAATGGGGATATATAGCAACAACAATCATCAATGAGCAGTTTCTTGCACCTGCCAAATTAATCACCGTGGCTGAGCAGGTTAGGGTTAGAAGGATGGGATGGGGCGAATGTAAAAAGGCGGTTTCTCTTTTAAGTCGTGGCGCCGGCGAGCCATAATTGAAGGACCAGGCAGCTATTTACAAACACTTACCTGGCGAATAAAGACACCTAAGGTTAGGGAAGTAACAAGTTAATTGTAACGCCGACTTGTTAAAAAGTGTGTTGGAGGACGGCTAAAATTTTTTGTCATTTATTTGCATTGAAGCTTGAAATCAAGTATCGAATTTAAGATTTTCAAATTGCATTTCCTGCGTTAATTAATTCACGTTAAGTCTCGTTTAGACCGGAAATCCTTAACCATCTGTCTACAATTGAATTGGAACATTTTTTTTGTTTCGAATTTCAGTTAAAGAAAATTAAATTAAAAAAAAATTTTTTTTCAAATAATTTTTGAGTTGTTTATAAAGTGCATATTTTTAGCTGTAACATCACTATTAATTAATAAATTTAGAAAAAAGATGAAACGATATTTTAATTATTTATGTAACGATGGTTGACAAGCCACGGGATCTAATTTAAAATGGCGAGTGATGAGCTCTCAACTGAATTCCACATGCACGCATAATACGACATTCCCCCGTTGTTTGTTGTTTGCGATATTTAGTGAAAGATCGGTTCATTCCATGCATTTTTCGAGCAACGAGACATACCCAACAGCGCTTCCAACGGGATTTAGTGTCACGTCGAGTAAAATTGCATAATTTAAAATGCATTTATGTTGCAGCTTGTCTCAGTGCAATCTAAATTCACCCCCTTTTCTTCGGGCGCTCTCATCCATTTGAGTGGAGTTAATGGCAATCCAAAGTGACATGTTGGCACAAACACCGTAAGGTTCAACTTTAGACTATATTGTATACCCAGACTCGTGTGTAATGATAAAATTTATGATGCTCTCGTGCTCAATCTCATTATGACTTGACCTCGTTTTCCAACATTTCAATGCGCTCGAAATTCACAGCCTCAATTGCATTATTAACGTTTAAATTTTTTTTTTTTAAATAAAATATTTAATTCTATTTGTTTTTACAATTTATTTTTGTCAGTTAAATTTGTTTTCATTACGATTAGGATCTTCGTGTTTGCGATGCATCGTTGCCAAAAAGGTGGTTCGGCTTTGGTCTTAAATTGTAACTGGTAAATTTGTTTGCAATAAATTTGAAATTGTCTGGAACAAAAACAAATCACTCGTTTATAAGAGTTTCTTTCCCTCGTTGCTTATTTTAAGCTCTTTTTTTTTTCTTCTTGTTTCTCGCCGTCCATAAAAGAAGATGAATGGCAATGCTGATTAAGAGGACTGTTTAAATCGACAAACATGTGTTAGCGGCGCTCACGTTTATACTTGAAAGAGATGAAATATTGAGGAAGACTAAAATAAAGTATAAAAATAAAAATTAAAAAAAAAAAAAGAAAAATATTCCGTGTTTGATGGCTAGAAAACTGCCTCCGAACACACCCACGTAATTATGAATTCTGAAAAATGAATTTTAACGACTTTGAAAATTTTTTTTTTTTTATTTAAAACTTAAGAAAAACAAAAACTAAATTTAAAAAACAAAATAAATAACTAAAAATAAATTTCCAGTTATATAAAACAAAATTTAATTTAAAATATCAAAATGAGCAAAATATCATAGTCAAAACCCCGCCAATGAGACTAGTGCGCACGAGACCGTTACTACCGACGACGCCGAATTTACTCGAAACCCTCCTCAAGTAATTGAAACCAGAACCGGTAAAGTCTCGTGAAAACAGATTACTATACACGTTAGATGTTATCAGAGTCTGAGAAAAAGGCAAAGTGCATCCTCTAATTCATTAATCCCAGCCTAAATCCAACCCCAACCGCGCTCGCTTCTTAATCGTTCTTCCTCCTTTTCCACGTACTCGTACGATTTATCTTTACCAGCGAGAAAAATCGTGCTCGTTTCTCATGGACACGTGCGAATGCCGCTTTTCCATGAAATGTTAACGTTCCGCACATGTTTTTATACACTTTATTTCCATCTTTTCTAACCCGAAACACGTGGTTTTTTTCTCCGTTATAAATTAATGCGGCTACACGTGGATTTGGTTACACGCGCGGTAAGTTATAACGTAACGTTGATTTCTACCTGATATTTCTTCGCACATCCGGTAAGGATGAGGGATAAATCTGATACCAATTTGTTAGCAATTAAGCGTAAAGTGAAACTGAGCTAACTGAGAACTGCGTGGCGGTAGCTGAGCGAATTTTCTGTAATGGGAGTCGGGTTAAAGGTCGGGCTTCTAATGGTAATTAACCCAGTGGGATTTTGAGTTTAACTAATGATTTCCTCGTTAAGTTCCAAACGTTTTTAAGACTCACATTATTATAATTAATTAATTAATTTTTCTTCTTATTTTTAATTGTCATTTTTTTTTTCTTCAAAATTATTTGAATTTAATTGATTATTTTTATATTTTTTAACAGTCTTAATTTGAATTGCAAAATAGAATTTTGATTAAAAAAATTAAATTAAAAAAAAAATTATAAAAATCGGTTTTAATTTATATCCTAATTTTTATCGCGTCATCTTTACCCGTCATTCATTTTCCCCTATCAATTAATTTTAAAAAAAAATAATGCAATGAAAAATCCCTAGAGAGATGCGATATTAGTTCAAATCTTATATTTCTTATCCATTCACCCAATGCTAACGTTTTGATTCAAGTTGTCATGGGTAGTAGACCGCGAGTCTGGCTCAGTTGCGACGGCGCCGGCAATCCGCTTCCGGACGCCGCTACGTCGGCTGACAACTTGACGACCACATCCATCGTGTCGCAGCGGCTCATCAAAGCCACTCGAAGAGTCGAAGAAAAAGTCGATTGTAACGAGTCTATCAATTAGCAAACACTCGTCGTATTTGCTTACTCCGAGGGGAAAGTATCGGCTACGGTGACTTATTGGGACCCGTCGTAACACGAGAACCAGAGATGAGCGCTTGTTTACAAAGCCAATTAGCAAAGACGTCCACTTTTTTTTGCCCTTTTCAGTCGGGGGCGAATTCTACTCTTCCCTTCTGTAGACTGTGACAAATTATTTCAAATTGGGAACGAGACCGCTGCCATATTTTTTTTTATATTCTTTTTTTTTTTTGGTGGGGGGGTTGTGAACCATGTGTGGAAATGTCGATTCTCAATATGAAAAGTTTTCTTTGCGCATCCGCGTAACCCAGAGATGAGACGTGAACGGTTCCGCCAGTCAGTCAATGGGAGATGCCCATCTAGTACATGATGTTGGATGTCAGGATTAATTTGCTGACATGTTTTTTCGATGGGGGTTGTGGTAAGGAGGTTGAGAGGGGTTTGTTTTTGGTTCTTTTTGAGGTTGGGAATTTTAAGTCTGTTTGATCTACGTCTGGTCGTTAGTTTGTCTCGAGGTTTGCGTCTTCAGTTTCGGGTTTCCCATTCACAGTTTGATTGAAATGAACGGTTTGGGAATGAGATGGAATTTTGTTTTACTGTTGTAATTTAAAATTTCAAAATATATAAAATTAATTTAAAATTGGGAAATTAAATTACAGCTGTGAATATGGAAAAAAGTTTTTAAAAAAAAAATTATAAAAAAATTAAATAAATTTAGTTTTAGATAAATAAACAGTTTTAAACAGGTGGAAGAAACAAATTAAAATAGCAGAAGTTGATAGAAATAACTTTTTCGATTGCAAAACTATTAATTATCATTTAACATTAAAAATTCTGCAACAGTGACATTTAGATCAATTGCAATTTCACATTAATTTCTGCCAGTTTTAATTCGCCACAGGATTCTGAATCGCACTTAATTTGCGCATCACAAACCAAAAATGCATATCCCAACTCGTGAATTATTTGTCGATTAGGCAAATCTCCAAAAACTTTGTTTCATTCACGCAACAACAACTTCTCTTAACAGCCATTATTTATTACTCTTTATTTTCGGATTTAAAAAAAAAAAGAAATAACTTTTAACTTCTATTCCTGACTTTCCAAATAAAAACTAAATAAAAAAAAAAAAATTTAAGAAAGGGAAAAATGGAGTGTTAATTCGCACATAAGCGAAGCATCATTCACAATGGGATGTTGATGGTATTACCATGGTAACAGCCTTCCGTCCTAGTGCCGAGATCATAACTCAGACCCGTCCAGGCTTGCTAATGGCGGTTGAAAGGGGGAAAAGCGGTACTCATTGCTTCGTGTTCATCCATCAGTCGGACCACGTGCAATGGGTGACACCGAACTGCATGTAAACGCGTGATTGAGCAATGAATACTGTTGAGACGCTTTGGAAATGGTGCAAAATTATCTTCCGGGAGATTTAACACATGATGAATTTCACTGACCTCATCTTCATTTTTTACAAAATAAAAAATTATTTTAAATAAAAAAAAAATTCTCAAAAAAAAATTAAAATATTTTTTTTATTTAATTTTCGATTTTATGTGTTATAAAATTAAAAAAATGCCCTTAAATGGAGTTGGGTGCGGTGTGGGTTGAATGATGTCATGCATTTACCTCATCCCATCCTCCCCTCCCCGTTTCGTTCTTAATGGCAGTGGTGACAGAGAGCGCAGGACAGGTCATCGATCTTGAGGACGTTGCGAGCCAAGTCGATGTCAGGTGGCGCTTCATTAAACCACTTCATTAATGCACGTGGGTTGATGTTGCGCGCGCTCAATATTCGCCGCGTGATTGAAGAAGGAGCTGGCGAATGGAATGACGCGCCCAACCCCGCTACTCCCTTCGAATCACTCGTAAACGGAACCAATGGCGTGCACATAATTAACTCACTATTGTGCCCCGATTCGACATCGCGAATACGCAATCAATCCTCATGAATAAATCAAATAACTCCATTTGTTTCGATTCCAAAATATTTTTATTAAAAAAAAAAATTTAATAAAATTTTTACGATTTTTTTTTTTTTCCATCATTTATTTTTATATTTTTTTTATTATTTTCCATTCACTGGTAACGGAATTCAATTGTAGTGTAAAGTTGTTCTTTCATGGAGATTGGATGACATTGAATGTCAATGCAGCCAAGCCTGAATAAAATATTGGTGACTGCGATGTTGACCACCTGAAAATTGGTCTCCGGTGACATTTTATGGGGTCTTTGGTGATTTACGCGTTTGCGATACAATGGGAAAAGAAAACGATCGTGCATTTTCCAGGACTTCGTAACGGAAATATCGAGTCGATGCGATAGATACGGCAATGGGGCATGACGTTGATGGCACCGAAGAGCCCTGATTGGCCACACGTCAATCGACTGATATCTTAGTCAACGTAATAAACACATCAAACTGCGGATATTGTTGCGATCTACTGTAAATGTTTGGGAAAAAACGATTTGGCACCTCCGCCCACTCGTATGTGGGGAAAGTGTTGAAAATGGGTGATTGAATGGCGAGGATCGAGAGACATGACTGAAATACACGCAATGTTGTGGATATTAGGTCGAAATTGCGAAAAACAACCCTCGTTATTATTGTAAATGCATTTACAATCGATTTCTCTAAATTACTTAAAGGTAAAATAAAAATTTTATAAATAAAATTAATATTTTAAAATTCTTTTTTAAATTTTATCAAAAAAAAATAATTTTTTTTTGTGCAAATCATTTCGCAGACGTAATGTAATTTGCAAGCGCAGTTTTACTGGTTCCACCTTCGAGTGGGAGACCACCCCCGCGATTCAATCGTCATCTGTGATTACCTGCACATACCTTCGAGATAATTTGCACCTGATGACCGGTCACGGCACTCACCTCGACACGAACGGCTTGTCTTTATTTCTAATCACACTCTCGCACCACCTGTGGGCCACACATGAACCAAATTATACATTGCACCAATAACTTAACCAAAAACGCTTAAATTATTACTCCTAATTTAATAACACTTAGAAAAACAATTTATCATCCACTTTTTATATTTTATTTCCTGTAATAGAAAATTATAATAAAAAAAAAATTCCAGTGCGAATTCATTGGGCGCAGTCGATAATTAAACATGATTTAAATGAGGACTTTTATTCGTTGATCGATTTTAGACGTTAAATATGACTGGGAGTGAGGCAAGGCCATTACATGTAGTAATGATCGTTCCATGCTCATTTTTCTAACCTAAACGTGTTGTTCGATAAGTTTTCGTGATCACAGCCATACAATTCGCATTTCATTCACTGTGTGCTATTCCCATTAGGCATGCGCACTTGAAATTGTTTCCTAAACAAACATTGGGAGAAAAGTCAACGTTTCTGGGGGTTTTTTAATAGTTCTTTCCCAATCACGACATTTGCTCATTAACTATTTGGTTAGAACACCTAATTTGTAATGGTCAAATGAAGGTCGTTTAGTGTTAAAATTACAGTCAGGTTTTAGTTGAGAACAATAAAAAAGTTTAATTTATTATTTTGAACATTTGTTTTCTTGTTTTTTAATGTAATGCAGTTTTGAATTAATGATGAAAGATGTGTTAAATGAATAGGAATTATGCTTAATGGTTGAGAGTGTTGTGGGATTAAATGAATTTCTCCTTTATTATGATAATTGCGGTCATTTTTGTGCGTTATTCTGCAATTTATTGTCGTTTTTTTTTGTTTTTTTACTTTTTTTTTTGGTTTTGAAGGTTTTTGTATTTATCGTGAAAATTGTGTGAAATTAGTTTTTGTGTTTGTTAAATTAAAAATTAAGTGTGTAAAAAAAATTGTTTTAAGTGAGTTTGTTGCTTGAGGTGGGAATATATTATTATGTGAAGTTGTTTGTACATATAAATGTGCATTTAATCGACAGGAATTTTAATGTGACCTTAAATGGTGAAATCGACTTGAATTTTATCCTTTTTAAGCCGGTTTTTAATGGTATCGCATTAGTGTTTCATGCTTTAATGAGATTTAATTATAAATTTTGGAATTTTTATTATTTTCAGAACTGTGGATAATGACATTCAACTGTATCTAATTTCATGTTTTGTTGAAAATATTTAGAATTACGGCACTAGTTCCATCTAACGTTCGAATTAGGAAATAGAGTTTTAGCAGTAGCAGAAATTAGGCAAAAGTTCAACCCATGAGGAAAACTGTTTTTCCACTTGACTAAACAATGATTGACAGTTTGACAAGTAAAGAAAATTAACTTCAAGTAAATATAATTTATTTAATTAAAAATATTAATTATACTCATTCTGGATAAACGTGTCAAAAGTGAAGGATTAAATGCAACTTAATTTACTATAAGTATACATAATTGTAACAATTATCTCGAATAAGGTTACTTTATCCAGTTTACCTAATTTATATGCTAATTTTAAATGATTTGAATTTCGTTGTTTCTAAATACGGTTAATTGAGTAAGTTGAGCCAAACTTTGCTATCCGAACTGTCCCTAATTTATTAGCTAAACATATAAATCAAACTTGGTTTATAAATGGACCAAGCTAAAAATTTAGCAGAAATTTAGCAAAATGTCTTTAGCTGGGGTCTAAGGTCTAACCACAAGGATAAGTCCGTAAAACAAGCTCCTCCACATGTAGATTCTCTCTTTCTTAAATACTATGAAATAATGCAATTCGCTAATTGAATAATGTCTTTAATTTCAACTAAGAATTAGTCAAAACAAACTACAAAATTAATATCTTTTTGAAATGCAAGAAGACACTATTCAATTCAATAAATAATTAACATTAAAATAAAATTTAGAAATACAGAAAATGAATTTCATGTCTTTAATTAATTTTTTCATTTTTTTAAATGCTTGTAGCAATTTGTCAGTGTGTTTTTAGGCTTCACCTAAGCAAGACATTGAAGCTTAACCTTTACTTGATAAAACCTGTCATAGTCGATGCTCTTTCTTAGGTTAATAATATAAGATATCGCTTTGGCTAAACTTGCATGTGCTTTCATCAAAACTTCATCTTGGATTGCAATCTTGGATTGCTGGCAGGTATTTCTTCTATAATTGTTTGTACAATAAACAAATAACAGTTTATTTAGATGCATTATCACAGTGTTAATGTTGTTGGCTTTCATTATTTCGTCCTCCTGCAACTGAGTAAGTAACAACCATGTTGCCGTCTTTCGGTGCTTCGCTACTAAACAAAGGCTTTGGTGATCTCCTAAAAATTCAGAATTATTGATTGCTTAATCTGGTTGGAGTTATTGGGCTTTACGTTCTCATATATAATAGAGCAACTCCAATAAAGATTAGAAGTAAAATTCCTGATCCAACTCCTATTGCAATTCCTGAAAATCAGAAAAATATACATATTTCAAAAAGGAATTATGCTAATTAGTATTCTATATATCTTTTACCTGTGCTTCTTGCTGAAGATATTTCATCATCACTGTGAGCTGATGCTGAAAAAGTTAATTAATGTTAAGAGTTGTTTGGTTGGTAATCAGAATAAAGTGTACCTGAATTACTGAAGATGGAGTTAGTATCCAAATCAACTACAATAAATTTTCAAAAATTATTAAGATCATTAAGGGAGATTTATTTTATTATAATGCTTACGTTGGCAAATGGGGTCTGTGCCATTCCAGTTACCATCATCTTGGCATATTCGGCGACTAGAGCCGACTAATATATAGCCGGGAAAACAATGATATTCAACTATGTTGTTATATGTGGTTGCTTGACCAGCTAAATAAGCTCGTCCATTCTCAATAGGTGGTGGCCTGCCACAGTCTACCCCTGATTCAATGTATGCAAAATGTTGCAATGAATTGTTTTTTGCTTTAGTAAAATGAATATGCTTACATTGGCACTCTGGAGCACCACCACTCCATTGACTGGTGGTCAGGCAAATTCGGGTACCATTTCCTGTAAGTTTTTGACCTGTTGAACATTTATATACCGCAACACTGCCTGCAACATGACGACCCACTTCGATTGACTCGATACTTGGTGGCCTGTCGGGTGGTCCACAAGTGATTTCTTCAAAGTTAATATAATAATTTAATTGACTTTGGAGGATTCTTAAGCAGTCTTTGGCAAAAAGCTAACCCGGAATAGCAGTATTGATTGCAAAACTGTCTTAAACACACGATACGATAAGTTGGTTCTAAGTTAAACTGAGAAAATGGGAGGGGCTTTACTCAAACAACAGAAATAAAACCAATTTTAAATGACTTTGCTCGAATACAAGTAGGAATAACTAACTAACAAACAAACCAATCCTCTATTCATGTCTGCCTTTTGTTGATAGCCATTATTAATTGCACAATACCTAAGCAGTGAGGAAGTTCTCCACTCCACTGGCCAGTGTGTAAACAAATATGTTCATTTTCGCCTACCAATTTATAATTTTCATCACATTCATAAATAGCAGAGCTATCATAATAAGTGGCATTTGCAGGCAATCTGTAAGTCCCATGTTTAATGGATTTTGGTAACAAGCAATCAATATCTGTAAGGAGAATTATTAAAACACCATAGTAATTTTTTGTGGTGATTAAAGCATACATTGGCATTTAGGTTCGGGGGAATTCCATTCACCATTAGAATGGCAACTCTGCACTGTTTCTCCATCCAATCGAAATCCTTGCTTACATCGATATTGGATACTTGAACCTATCTTAAACGAATCTCCGATTCCTGATCGGTCATTGCCATTTACAGATAATATCGAATTAATAGGCCGGGTGGGTTCTGGGCAACGAATTTCTAAATAAAAAGAATATTAATATAGTGAATTAACTTATAATTTGGTGAATTTGTTACCTTTGCAGCTTGGTGTTGCACCATCCCATTTTTTATCTTTTCGGCATGTTCTTATGGCTGTACCAACTAATTTATAGCCTGATGTGCAAGAATAAGTCAAAATACTCCCAAAATAAATGGTCTCATTAGTGTATTCCAACACACCGTACGGTATTGGAGGAACTCGTCCACAGTCGATATCTGCAGTTTTATATTTTGTTACATTTTTAAAATGAATTATATCTTGTAAATCAATTTACATTTGCATTTTGGAGCATGGCCTGACCAATTGCCATTTGGCAGGCAAGTCCGACTCACTTCTCCTTCCATTATGTGACCAGGATCACAGAAGTATTCAACTGGTGATCCAACAGTAAATTCGTATCCAACTACATAAGAACCAATGAAAACATCTGGTTCTCCACATGAAATAACTAAGTATATTGAGCATTAGTTGAAGTTTTCAAATAATAAATAAATTTAAACTAACTTTCACATGTTGGCTCTTCTCCAGACCA